>JANVCL010000008.1:33109494-33120113 GCA_026546855.1 Erythroxylum incrassatum
AAGGCTTAGGTTGGATTTTTCATGAACAAAAGAAGAGAAAGCAAGGGAAGAGAAGGTAGAAAAGATGAGCAAAAAAATAAAAAAGAACTAGGAAGAGGAGAGCTACAAAAATGGTAGAGAAAATCACCAAAAACAACTCCAAAGCCCTTTTGAAAGAGAAGTTTCGTGAAAGTTAAGACCGAAAAAAGGGGGTGAGGTGCTTTTAATAAAAACTAATGCCACATGTCTCCTTCTTAAGCTCTTACTTAATTTCTTCCCAACTACATTTCAATTTCTACTCTAATTGTTCCCTAATTTCTAATGGCTCAAAATAATAAATCCTAAAATCATTTATCTAAATTTCCCGTGCCATTGGACAGTAATTTCTACTACCGATACACAATTAGTCTGCCACTTGACATTTTTCCTAGTCCAGAAATTTTCAGAAAAATTTCTAAAAATTCTAAAACCTCAATGACCCTCTCCAATCAATTTTCCAAACACAAAAAACTCATTTTTCATAGCACTCACATTTTTGACCAAATATACCAAGACATGTCATGAATGCATGTACAGTCATTTACATGTACAAAATTTACTATTCACATATATGTGTATGCATGAACGTATTAAGATAATTCTAAACACTCATAAACCCTTCCAAATTACAATTCTACCCTTCCCATCGGTGATGGGATGTTACAATTTGTATGGCTTAAAACAAGCTCCTCGAGCTTGGTATGATCGTCTGGGTACTTTCCTTATTAAAAATAAGTTCAGTAAAGGTCAGGTAGATAAGACATTATTTAGGAAGTGCATTAAGAATGAATTTATCATAGTTCAAATTTATGTTGATGATATTATTTTTGGTGCAATGTCAAATAAGCTATGCACTAGCTTTGAAAATTTGATGAAAAATGAGTTTGAGATGAGCATGATGGGTGAATTAAAATTCTTTCTTGAGTTACAAGTTAAGCAAACTGAAGAAAAGATTTTTATCCATCAATAGAAGTATGTTAAGGAAATGTTGACTAAATTTGATATGGAAAAAGTAAAACCAATGTCAGCTCCGATGCATCCTTCAAACCTTTTGTTTAAGGATGAAACTGGCAAGAAGGTAGATCAAACCCTATATAGAGGGATTATTGGTTCTTTACTTTATCTTACAACAATCAGACCTAACATTTTGTTTAGTGTTTGTTTGTGTGCAAGGTTTCAGGCAGATCCTAGAGAGTCTCATTATATTGCAGTTAAAAGAATTTTGAAATATCTTACAGGTACTACTGATCTTTGCTTAATGTATGAGAAATGTAAAGATTTCAAGTTGATTGGCTCCTGTGATGCGGATTATGTCGGAGATAGGATTGATAGAAAAGGCACGAGTGGAGGATGTCACTTCCTTGGCCACAACTTAGTTTCCTGGTCGAGTAAGAGGCAAAGCTTAGTCGCTTTATCAACTATTGAAGTCGAGTATATGTCAGTCACAAGTTGTTGTTCACAAACGTTGTGGATTAAGTGCCAGCTAAAAGACTACTCAGTACAAGAAGAGGAGATCCTAATCTTTTGTGACAACATAAGTACCATCAACTTGTCAAAGAACCATATTCAACATTCAAGAGTTAAACATATCGAAGTCAGAAACCATTTTCTAAGAGGCTACGTTTAGAGGAAGATCGTAATTCTTCAGTTTGTTGAGACAAACTATCAATGGGCAGACATCTTCATTAAGCCATTAAATGAAGAAAGATTCAAAGACATCAGACAAAACCTTAACATGGTGATGTTAAGTGGTCAACCGGCTGACACGTCACAATCCAGATAAAAGGTCATAATAGTTAACAGTAACAGTAACAGTGAGTTACAGCTGGTAACTTCTGTCACAAGAAAGTTTTGGAGGGAAAATTTCTCATAGTCTTGAGAACATCACCTATTCTAGAAAACTCTTGATATGCCATGGCATCGACCTTTGAAGAACTCTCAACAAAAGCTTTTCATTACTCTGTTTGGATATCAAACATTCTTTGCTCACACTCTCAACCTCAGAAACCAAATTTACCTTTTGAGAAAGATATTTGTGCATTTAGTTCATTGTCAACTACAGAAACAAATGGAACCAGCAATGACTAGTGGAAGACTTGTTGATTTTGAGTCCTTGAAGAAGGACAACATAGATATTGAATCGGAGATTGTGACAGTCGGTTGGAGGAACTTCTTTCGAGTGCGAGAGACAGTATACATTAATGAAGTTTATGACTTCTAGAAGAATATGAAAGTGGTAGATGATACTCTTGTATCAATGGTAGATAGATTGTCGATTATAGTGACACTGAACATAATTGAGAAGGTCACTGAGTGTCCATGTGTTGGAGAGAAGCTCACAAATAAAGCTAGATGGATGACTCAAGCTAGCTTGAAGGAGTTTGAGATCAATCAACAATTATATGGAAGCAATGATCCAAATGAGAAGAAGGTCTCGAGTCTTGTGCCAAAGGCTAAGGTTCTACACTCACTTCTTTTCCATTGTGTTTACCAAGAATAGGATCGAGGCATCAGGTGACAACGTTAGGCGAACAATGCCTATTTTATCTACTTAATCGCCAGCCTGTAGATCTACCTTTTCTTATCTTCCAATATATGGTAAAGTTGAAGAAAGACTCGACTACCCTACCATATGGAATGATGCTGACAAAAATATTCAGAGATTATGGAGTTCTTATGGAGGGAGGAAACAGGATAAAGCTGAATATCAAAAGCGTCATCAATTCTGCAACTATTGGCAAAATGGGCTTGAAGAATTTTAAGAAAGAAGAAACAGATTCTAAGACGATAGCAAGGATTGCGTGGGAGCGTGCTAAAAATGGGACTCCCACAAGAAAATCAAAATCTCAATCCAGTGAGAAAATGCCTGCGATTGGAGAAAAGAAATCGACAGATGAAGCGATGAAAGATAAGGCGATTTCTCATAGAGAAGGAAGCCAGGTGCAGTATATAAAGAAGGTGTCCTTGAAAAGAAAAGGGGAGATACTTCTTTTAGAAATACCTAAGCAAGCAAAAAGGTCACCCAAAGTACGAACCCTGGGTCAGTAAGAGAAGAAAGAAAAAGAGTTGACTCATGGTGAAGACTCTGAGAAGAAAGTACCTCGGGCAACAAGGTCCTTAGTCTTAATCTCAATCTTAAAGGAAGATTCAGCTAAATTGGCTAAAGAGACTGAGATAAAGAGGAAATTAGAGTTTGAGAAGAAGAAACCCCAACCTCAACAAAAGACTCCTAGACTGATTGAAGAAGGGAAAAAGCAGAAAATCATTCAGAAGAAGAGCACTCATACTGTTGTTTAGAAGAAGAAGTCAGTTAAACGCAGTCCAGTACAAGTCCATACCTCTCAACCGTTAAGAAAAGAGGATTTGAGAGTTAAGATTATTGAAAAATTTCAATCTATCAGGAGTAGCACTTCTATAATCATCAAAGAAACCCCAATAAGGTCAGTCAAGGCACAATTACAACCAATCTTGGTAAATAGTAGTACAATGCATCTGTTGAGTGATGACGATATAAATATGTATGGTTTTTTAAGAAATGAAGGAACCAAACCATACCCCACACAGATGACAAGGCAGAGGTACACTATCTTACCAATCATAAAGAGAACTGTGATCAAGGTCGTGCCTGATTTTCGACCAAAGTCTTACATTGTTCGCAAAGATCAAAAGGGGAAGAAGAAATTGTACCTTGAAGGGTTAATAAGTGATCTGACGAAAGATCATATCAAAGCCTAAGTGAGAAACATAGATGCAGCATGCTATGAAGCCTAGAAAAAAGGAACCTATGTTTCCCACTACATTTTGAAGGCATCCAGAAGCAATTGTGGTTGATGAACCACTGAAGACTCTTCTCAGGTAGTTGGAAGACTTACAGAAAGGCAGTACAGATCCATTAGGATTGGAGATGTCAGCTATTCAATAAAGATTCTTGTGCATCTGATTATGCACATTAGACTATTGAATACTGTGTCTTCAATTGGAGATGTTCTACACCTATTTGGAAGACAAGTTCCACAACTAACCAACCTTGAAGACTCTGAACTCACAAAATCGAACCTATCTATCAAACCTCCTACCCTTACAATCACTGAACCAGGTGTCATATCTTCAGATGCATACACTACGACCGTTGGTCTTGAGGTAGTATAGTAGAAGCATGGTGAAGACATTGAAGATAAAGTTGATTGTTAATTATTATCATCGAAAAGGGGGAGATTGTTAATTCAAAATGACTTTACGATTAATAATTTTGATGAAGACCAAATAATGAGACGAAAGAAAATGAGATGGAAGCGAAGACAAAATGAGATGGAACAAAATGAGACGTAAGCGAAGACAAATATGAGGCATAAGGAAAATGAGATGGAGCCATACACAAAATGAGACGGAAGACAAAAATGGGATGAAACAAAATGAGACGAAAGAAATGAGACAAAAGAATATGAGACGGAAGCTGAAAATGAGACGAAAGATAAAATGAGACAAAAGAAAATGAGATGAAAGAAGATACAAAAATGAGATAGAAGTCGAAAATAAGACGAAGACACGATACCATATCAGATTAATAGTCAGTTTGAGTTAGTTACATAACTCAACTGAATAATTGATTCTTCAAAGATCAAGAAATAAGAAGAAAGAAACAGTTATCAAGAAGCGATTGAAGACGAAGGCTATAAATACGAGTCAGAGTCGAAGACTGCAAAAGTTACAGAAACTAAAAAGAGCTAGAGATTCAAAGGCTAGAAATTTTATTATTTTTGTTAAACTTAGAGCTACTATTGTCTGAAATAAAGCTCGAAACATCTTTCAGTAGAAAGAAGAAAAGCAAATAGCCTAAAGAGGCTAAGTGTGAAAATAATACTTGCTGTAAGAGACCTGAAGAGGCTCGGTGAAAAGAATACTTGTACTTTTGAGAAGTTTAGTGAAATCTCAAAAAGAATTCTGAGGACTGGACGTAGCTCACAGTTTGGGGTAAACCAATATAAATCTGTTGTGTCGATTCTTACTCTCAACCTTCTAATCTAAAATTTTACTTTTATTGTTTTATACAAGTACTTACAATTTTTTGTGATACATTTACTCAATAGTTCTGAAAAAGCAAGTTGTTTAAAAATGGGATTATTATTTTTAAAAAGGGATACACAATTCAACCTCCCTTTTTGTGCATATTATATATCAAATATAAAGGCTGTACTAACGTGTGATTTACTTCAAAGGGAAGTAGTGTTTCTTGGGGATGTGATTTTAGAGCACAAAGTATATGTGGATCTAAGAAAAATAGAAGTTGTGGTAAAGGGGGAGGCATCTAAGAATATAGCAGGAGTGAGGAGTTTCTTGGGTTTAGCTGAGTATTATAGGAGGTTTGTGGAGGGCTTTTCTACAATAGCAGCTCTGCTTACCAAATTGACTAGGAAGAATCAGAAGTTTATGTGGACAGATGAATGTTAAAAACACTTTGAGGAGCTTAAATACATATTAGCGAGTGCACCGATTTTGACTTTGCCTTTGGGTAATGATGGATATATAGTGTATAGTGACGCCTCGAGGAAGGAATTAGGGTGTGTATTAATGTAAGGAGATACATTATGAGATGAATTATCTCACGCATGACTTGTGAGATAATGCTTCTAGGCAATTGAAACCTTATGAGATGAATTATCTCACGCATGACTTGGAGTTAGCTACCATAATTTTTGTGTTGAAAATATGGAGACACTATTTATATGGAGTCATCACCAAGGTGTTTACAGATCACAAGAGTCTTAAGTATCTGATGAGCCAGAAAGAGTTGAATTTGAGACAGTGAAGATGGTTAGAACTGTTAAAGGACTATGAATTAATGATAGACTACCACCTGGGGAAAGCTAACATAGTAACAGATGCACTTAGTAGAAAATCGACTATGGCACATGTGGAGATAGTGTATCTTCCTCTGTTGAAAGAATTAGCCAAACTTAAAGTGACATTAAGACAAGCGAAATCTTATTGTATATTGGCTAACTTTATAATAAGGCCAATATTGAATGAGAAGATTAAGTAGTTGCAGGAGCAAGATGAGTACTTGAGCACACTTAAAGAAGAGATTAAAAATGATAAACCTTCTGAAATAGAGATAAGAGAAGATGGATTGATGGTGGTAGGAAAAAGACTATGTATTCCTGACATGAAAAAGTTGAAAGACGAGATTCTTGACGAGGCACATAATGCGCCTTATGCAATGCACCCAGGGTACGAGAATGTACAGAGATTTGAAGAAGCATTTCTGGCGGAAAGGAATGAAGAAAGAAGTTACAGAATATGCTAAAAGATGCTTAGTGTGCCAGCAAGTCAAGGCTGAGCACCAGGCACCTTTAGGAAAGCTTAAACCTTTGTTGATTCTGAAATAAAAATGGGAGAAGATTATGATGGATTTCTTGATGGGATTACCAAGAACCAGTAGGAAGCATGATGCAATATGGGTGATTGTGGATAAGCTAACTAAGTCCGCACATTTCTTGTCAATTAAACAGACGGATTCATTGAATGTTTTAGTCAAGAGATACATAGATGAGATAATTAGGCTTCATGGGGTTCCGAGTTTAATAGTCTCAAATAGAGATCCCAGGTTCACCTCCAGGTTCTGGAAAAGTTTACAAGAGGCTTTGGGAACAAAGTTACATTTTAGCACGGCTTTCCATCCACAAACTGATGGACAATCAGAGAGAACAATACGGAGCCTGGAGGCGATGTTGAGAGCTTGTATTATGGATTTCAAAGGCTTATAGGACGATCATTTGCCTTTAATTGAATTCACTTATAATAATTCGTATCACTCAAGAATTCAGATGGCACCTTATGAAATTTTTTATGGTAGGAGGTGCAGAACTCTTATTTGTTAGGATGAGGAAGGTGAAAGGAGACTTGTAGGACCTGAGTTGGTATAAGTTACAATTGATAAGATTAAATTGGTGAAACAAAGACTTAAAGTAGCTCAAGATAGAATGAAGAGCTACACGGATGCACATAAAAAAGAGATGGAATTTGAAGTTAGAGACAAAGTGTTTCTTAGAGCTTCACCATGGAAAGGAGTTTTGAGATTTGGTAAGAAGGGCAAGCTTAGTCCAAGATACATAGGCCCTTATGAGATCATTAAGAAGATTGGGCCTTTAGCCTGCAAGTTAGCTTTGCCAGTGGAATTGTCTAAGATTCACAATGTTTTCCATGTATCGGTGTTGAGAAAGTACCAATCCGATCCTTCACACATAGTTCAACCTTCAGAGGTCCAATTAAGGTAGGATTTGACATATGAAGAGCAACCAATGGAGATCCTAGATTCCAAGGAAAAAGTCTTGAGAAACAAGACAGTGAAACTAGTTAAAGTCTTATGGAAGAACCATGTAAGAGAGATGGCAACATGGGAGACTTTGGAAGCAATGAGGGAGAAGTATCTGTACCTCTTCAATGACTCAAGTAAGAATTTCGAGGAAGAAATTCTTTTAAGAGAAGAGCGTTGTTGGGTCCTAAAATTTTTCTAAATTACTTATTAATTGTTTAATTATTTATTTTTGTTTGTTTGTTTGTTTAATTATTTATTTTTAGAATTGAGTCATTAATTTAGTAGGCATGATTAGAAATTGAAAATTTGATGGAAAGATTGGAACTTAGAATTAATGTGGTGTTAAGTGGATTAAAGGGTTAGAGACATAAAAGACAAAAGAAAGGGCAAAATGGGAAAGGTCAAGTGAGTGAGGAGTAATTTTGGAAGAAAAGAGCAAAATTGTGTCTTGAATTAGAATAAGAGAGGAAGTTGTCGTGGAAGTTAAGAGAAGAGATAAGAAAAAATGTAAAAGAAGAAGAGAAGAGAGAAAAATTGTGGAGAAAGAAGAGAAAGGAAGAAGAAAATCGTGAGAAGAAGAAGGAATCAAGCCTCTTAAGGTAAGTTCTTCATCTTTTCTTCTTGCTTTATTGAAGAAATGGGTTGTGTTGAGAATGAAGGAGTTTTAGAGAGAGAAATGGTTTTTTGTTGGAAGAAGATGGTTTAAGGGAACCCATTTAATCTTAAGGTTTCTAAGCTAAGTTTTGGGTTTTCTAACCTAGATAGACTATGGGTAGGTTAAGTTTGAGCTTGATTTGTGTTAATTTCATTTTTGTGATTATGGAAATTTGGGGGATTTCCATTTGAATTGGAATTGAATGAGAATTTGGTTGTGTTAGGAAATTAAGAACAACTTACCCAAGAGCAAGAGGAAGGGCCAAATTGAGTTTGGATTTTCAAGAGTTATAAGGTGGGTAAAATATTTATGGTTATTGTGTAAATGGGCAATGTGTATTTGTGTGTATGTATAAGCTTGAATTGATAAATTGTGAGTTGCTATAATGTGTTTTATGTTATGTTATGCATTGAAAGATGTATGACATTTTGATATGGTTAAATTGTGAGTATGATAATATTATGCATCGAATTGTGTCATGGCGTTTTGTATAAAGAAAAAACACGAGAATATGAATTTGTGATTGATTGAATTGAGCATGAGATTTGAGATTTGAGTATGTTTAGGTGAGAGAGGAACTGTTTTGTAGTCACGTGCCGTCGACATAAAGCCTTCTCCCAGTTGCCTGCTTGTGGCCTAAGAGATCCGAAAAGTGGACTCGTTTCGTTTATGGAGTAAACTTTGGTTTCCTTGTTTTATTCCATGGAACCCTCGAGTCAATTGTTTGTGCATTTTCATTTTGATGTGTTAAGTTATGATGAAATTTTGAGTGTTATGCTTTAATGTAAATTACATCCAATATGTTCTATGGGATGATGTATTGAATTATGAAATGTGAATTGGAATTGTAAATGCTAAACTTTCATTGTAGATTAAGATAAGAAGTGTATGCCTATATGGATATTTATATGTTTGATTGTGTGGTTTGTTGCCAATGGCTATAAATATATTAGCCACTGAGCTGTGTAGCTCAACCCATAATTTTCCCTCCTCATGTGCAGACCAAGAAGATTAGCGATCCTTGCAAGGCATTCGGAAACTCCAAGATAGCTAGGAGTCTTTTGTACTAAGTTAGTGACTAATTTGGATAGCTTTATAGGCATATCAAACATGAGCATCCCTTTGTATTTGTATTAAGTTTGATGTGTATGTTGATATGTAAATAAAGGTTGTTCAAACATTCATTTTGTTTAGAAATGAGAATGAGAACTTGAGAAGTTCCTTTTTGTATGACGATGTTATTTTAAAGTTTGAGTATGATGGATGTGCTTATTCTTTTATTGAGGTTTCCAATTGTTGATAGTGTTAGAATGGCATGTTGGAATTGGAAAGCTTGTATGTGATGAATCATTGGAATTGAGATTCAAGAATTAATAAGATGTATTTAGTAGTTAAATGTATATGAAGTGGTTTTGCATTAGAAGGGGTGAATTTGAGGAGAATATGAAAAAAAAAGAGATGTTAGAATGGATTTAGGATCCATTGGAGGGGTCTTGGAAGGTGAAAATTTTTGTTACACCCGAAGGTTATACGGTCTGCCCGTGTGAATTCACACAGGCCATATATTCCTAATGCTAAAAAATTGCCAGACCCAAAGATTACACGCTCTGCTCGTGTGAATTGACACAGTTCGTGTCTTGATCTTCCAAATGAAATCACTAGACCCGAAGGTTACACAGTTTGCCCATGTCAATTCACACAGTCCGTGTCTTGATCCTTCAAATGAAATCACCAGACCCAAAGGTTACACGATTTGCCCGTGTGATTTCACATGGTCTGTGCTTTATCCAAATGACATGATTTCACTTTAGAGTCTTCATGAAAGTTGTAGATCTAGAAGTCCTCTTTTAAACCGTTCAAAAATGATGTCAATCCAACATCTGTAGCAATTTCACCAAGGCTAGTAAAAAATAATTAAGGACATAAGCATGTTGGATTCTTTTGGCCATAACTTCATCATCCAACCTCCAAATGAAGTGATTCTTGAAGCAATATATTCCTAACATATTGTTCTACCTTTCCACAAAAATTGATAGCCTTTAGTGATGAATTCAAAAAGATTGATTAAAAGGAAGTGAAGGTTCTTTGAAATAACCCTACAAGGAAACCGCTCACGCTTTTTGACTCTGGATAGTTATGCTCCGAGAGCATGGTCCAACATCTTGGGCTCCGAGAACGGGGTCCAATGTCTTGTGGTATCAAAGCCTAGGTTTCTCCTAGGCTTAGAATGCATAATAGGATGAATTGTTACGTTATGTGTTAAACTGTTGTATTCTGAATATGTGAATTGAGTATTTGCATTAAGTGACATGCATATCATGCATACATGTAGGAAATAGGATTAAAATAAAATGTCAGCTAATTGTTAGTGTTTCTAATGAAGGAGTGAAATGCCACCTCGTATAAGGATACGAGGAGTTTTGCAAGGATCGGTTGCACCTGACCCTCCACCAAGAGAGGAGGGCACGGATAAGTCTAGAGCCCCAAGAGATGCTGAGGCTTCTATAGGGCACAGTATTGGGCCCTCTCGATCATAGACTCAGGAGTCGTCTGTTCCGCATAAGCAAGCCCCTACCTTGGATCTAAGATTGTTCCAAGCCTTCACTCAGGCATTTGTCTAGGCTATAGGAC
>JANVCL010000008.1:33198037-33208156 GCA_026546855.1 Erythroxylum incrassatum
ACTCCGAGTAGCCTTGCATCCGAATCTTACGTCTCGTCGAAGATTTCCGCCAATGCGCTTTTACGCGTGCCCATGCGTATTGAATCAGTTGGAATGTGAATCATGAGTACATGTCCTCTGTTGACTATTTCCTTTCTTAGAAAGGCTCAGACCTTCTTCACAGATTTCCTTTAAAAAAAACCCTGCAGACCAATAAGACCTTATTGTTCCACAACACGATCGGTTGTGCATCAGTTGTGCATGTCCTTATGTGTAACATATAGAGCATGTTAAAGATAATTTTTTAATTCAGTTTTCAATAACCTTAACTTTTAATAATTTACTCTTTGATTACAATTTAAATTTTTTTATTAATTTAATAAATAATATATTTTAATATTAGTGTTCTATTCTAATACATGATTTAAGGTAAAGATAAACATGATGCTGCAAATCTACGCAAGATTGAAAAATTAAAAGATCGGTATTTTATACTGACATGAGATTGAAAGTAAAGATCATGTTGACATTATAGGTCGATATATAATTGGAAAATTAAGAATCGATTCCGTAGACCGATACAAGATTGAGAATAATTTTACATCCAATGGCATATTGAAAAACTTAAAGATTAGAGTTACAAGACAACATAAGATCAAACGTAAAGACGAAATCATCTTTACAAGCCATGCAAAACTTGAAAATTAGCATAATTGTTTGCGATTTATTTGTTCTGTTTATAAACTCAACTCAACGTTTGTGTATGTTTTTAAACAAAGTCGAGTGATAAAGAAGAGCAGATTTTTCCACGTTTATGTTTCACTTTGAGAACTTAGAACCAAAACATTCACATAAGTTTTGTTCAGGCAAAGTAGCCACCAATGGCCTTTCATAAAATGAATAGATTGGTAGATATGTGAAGATTATATTTCTAAAGTCACATATGGGGCTAGGAAAGTTAAATTTTGTATACTCTTTTCATCACTCCACTCTCCAATACATAAGGTTTGTTAAATATCGAACTTAATTTTTAAAGATTTAATATAAGTATTCGTTTCACAGTTTATAAGCTAATTTATTTAAGAACTCTTTTTATATAAAACTTAATAATAGATTTCTTAATTTTTATATTATATGAATAAACCATTATCTTAATTGTACATTAATTATATTGTTCTATGAAACATATATTAATGTTAAAGATTAATTTATAAATGACAAATTTTAACAATTTATTGAAATTTTTTTGAATATGTTTTGAGTGAAATCATAATTTTAACCTTTATATAAAACAAAATTTTGTTTTCTCATCCCTACGAAATGAGTTTAGGCAAGTTGACACTTTTTCTCCTTACTTGCTCACTATTTGCATGAGCTACTCTTCAGACTTATTAATCACAATATAAGATTGGAGAATGAATTTAGTTTTAATAGGAAATGTGAGAAATTGTACATCTTTAAACTATTATTTTTTATGACCATTTTTCTATTTTGTGATACCAATCATAGCTTAA
The DNA here is from genome assembly GCA_026546855.1 of Erythroxylum incrassatum. Lineage (NCBI taxonomy): Eukaryota > Viridiplantae > Streptophyta > Magnoliopsida > Malpighiales > Erythroxylaceae > Erythroxylum > Erythroxylum incrassatum. Next base: position 33,199,531 of record JANVCL010000008.1, read on the forward strand.
TATCTCGCCTTATTAATTTTCTTGATCCTTTAACAAGTTATTTGGTTTGAATATCATATGAGAGAAGAGTTAGTTAACGGTGTCTTTTGATACTATTCTCTCTTCACTGAAGCTTGCTAACATTTTAGGTTTGAGCATTAAATCTCATCTTTTCGCACTTATTTAGGAGTTCGAATTACCTCCAAAAGAATCTCCTATATGGGTTATTAGCCTCCTTTTGATATGATAAGGAGAGGAATTAGCCATTATAACAACAAATGTCTCACATATGCTAGTAAACTTTTGTTGATCACTTTAGTGCTCAACAAATTGTACATTTATTGGTCCTCCTATCTTATTACACCTAAGAAATTATATATGTTACAATTGGCAATGGGGTTGGTATTTGGTTATAGATCAAAAATTAGAGTAAATTGGGTTCTCTGTACTTTCTACCTAATCATCCAAACTTAAGACTACTCTTCCCAGAGAATCGAAGAGTCAAATTGCTCATTAAGAGGAGCAATTGGTATTGTAATGATAGAAGTGTTGGTATATTCTTAGGAAGTTTTTCAAGTTACAAATCTAACTCTAATCATAAAGATAAAGTGAGCTTTTTGAAACGTTCCTTTGGTAACTTCACCAATAAAACTTGTTGAGATCTGTTTAAGCTCTTAACTTCAAAAACATACTAATACATATTAGTTTGGTGTAAGTATCTCTCACTAAAGATCTCATATATACTTTGACTAGTAGCGAGCAATAGTCTAAGCATCTTAGATAAGATAAAGGGATCTCCCTTACCCCATCCTAATCCCAACTGTAGACTATGTTTAACTGCCCCAAAAATATTAATCACCTCTTTTTTATTGCTCGTATACCAATTGCTTATGGAGAGATAAACAACTCAAGTTCAAATAGTTCTATCATGAAAATGAATGGAACAGTATAGTCCAATGGGTTGCTACTCCTCATCAGCTTGGTAAGGATGATTTTGAACTCCTAAGATTACATTTAGATGTACAATTTACATAAGTTAAGAGGGAAAGAAACTTAAAGACTTTTAGGAATGAGACGATCAATTCTAAAGTGTTAAATCTTTTGAAATTTTAGTGCCCAAGCTTTTAAAATTTTTAATTAAGTGACCAACCTTTAAAAACCTTAATAGTTTAGTTTAAAACATTAGTTTCGTTAGTAGTTTACTGATTTAGTTAGGAGAATCTGTGTTTTTTGTGACATGTAGATGATCACCTAGAGAAATAGTGGTCATAATTAGAATGAAGTTAATAAAAAAATTTTAAGTGGACACTTACATATCATGAACAACATAGATTACATTAGCCAAATCAACAAATTATTAATGAAACTAATATTTTAAACTGAATTGTTAAGGTTTAAAAATTTTGATTACTTAATTAAAAAATTTAAACGCTTGAGCACTGGATTGAACAAATCTTGAAAGGTTGCACACTTTAGGATTAATTATCTCTTTAGAAATTAAAAAAATGGATTCGCAGTGAACTTCTCATTGGAATCTAAACAAGATCAAGGAATTGGCGATGTCAAGAGAAGGAATTTTAAATGGTGAGTGGATGGGATCTCAAAAGGCTAAAGGTTAGTATTGAATCAAAGGACTTTTTTTCTTCCTTATATTCTAGTTCTAATTAGTGCAATAGTCAATTTGTCATATGTACCTTAGGGATTAAAATAGTTAGCATTTAATCTTAGTTTTTTATGTTAGACCTCAAACTTTTCTTGAAAGCTAAAACTATTAAAAGAGAAATTGTTGGTGATTATTTATGTGTAAAGAAAAGGAGAATTCTTGAATTTGAAATGAAGTAGGAAAGATGGTTTAAGTATAAGATGGGTTATATGTGAAATGTTAGAAGTTAAAAGTTGGAAAATATAATTGAAACATGTTCATTGAGTATGCTTCGGTATTTTAGCCATAACTTTTTCTCTAATTATCCAAATGAGACGATTCTTATTTGGATTAAACTAGATAAATAGTGTTACAAATTTTTTGATGAAATCGAGTTTTGATTCAGTCTCTAAGAATTTCAATTTCGGAATGGAAGTTGAGCATAGAATATTGTTTCAGCATAAGAACAGTTCGAAAATGTTTAGGGTATAAATTTCAGATTACCGAACCAAATTGAATGATTTTGATGTCATTAGAAAATTAAGACGATGAGGAATATTTTTTAAGCAGGAAGTGCTAGCAAATTCCTTCAATTACATGATTAGTAAAAGGTCTTCATTTTTGGAAGGAGTTAGGCAATGACTTATATGAATTTTGAGGTATAGATAGATTAATTATTTTATTTTGTGGAGTTAATTAACATGTTAATGTGAGTAAGATTATATGACATAGGTTAATTGAATTATAGTGTTAAGGTGGTAAAATTTGCATGAGGGGCAAAATTAGCAAGTCACATAAGCATTTAAGTTACAAGGCATATATGTAAGGGAAAATTGGACATTGTTCACTCATTAATGGAAAAATTGTAATAAGAAGGGTTCATTGGCTTTTAAGGAAGAAGCAAGAACAAAATTGAAAGGAAAAAAAACCAAGAGAAGAGAGAAGAAAGGAGAGAGTTTGGTGGAGAAGAGGAGAAAAGAAAGAAAGCCATGCCAGGTTTTGATTTTTCTTGGTTTTCAAAAGGGATTTTGAAGTTTATTTGAGAAGGAAAAAGAAAGAGGAGGATGAGAGCTTCCATTAGAGCCAACAAACTCCTCATTTGGTTAAGAATCAAGGTAAAAGTATGTTTGATTTGATGGATTTTTTAAAGAGTTTTGGTTCATATAGCTAAAGAAATGTATGGGTTTAAGAATTCTAAGATCAATTTTATGAAAATGTTTCTTTGGGTTGTCCAATTTGGATTCCTATTGAATGGGAATTTGCCTTTGATGAAGGAAATCAAGAGAGGCAAGAGGAGCAAGAGAGGAGGCATTTTGAACAAGTATTAAGCAAGGAAATAAGGTGGGTTCCATGTTTATAATTGGATAATGAGCCATTATGTTTTGTTTTTCGTCAAGAGAATAAAATGATTTCTCAATTGCTTTATAAATATGGCATTTGTTGCTTTTGAATGGTTTGCAAAATTGCTATATGTTTTGGTGTATGAAATTTTGATGATAAATTGTGAATTGCTACATGAAAGGTTTTTTTTCGAAAAATTGCATGTTCATGAAAAATAAGTTTTTCGAAATGTTGTAATTTGGGCAATCTGTTTTCAAGTCATGAATCACATGTTATGTGGGTTTGGTTTGGTCCGTTCTGTTATGACAAGTGTACTTATCTAAAGGCTTCTCTCACCTGCTCGCTAGTGGCATGGAGCTCCTTTACGGACTCCCTTAAGTTCATGGCTACGCAAAACCATTATGTGGGATTGCGATAGTATGCTCTATTCACGACTACACAAGATCCTTAGGGGAAATGTGTAGTACGTTCTGTTACGGACTACCCAAATCATTTCTGATGTGCTTACGTGTTTATGATTTGTGAATAATTTGAAAAATGCATGAATTGTGTTGTTTGTGATTTTGATTACTTGACAAGAATTTTGAGAAATATGTGTTTTATGACTCGATAAGAATTTTCTATGATAATGAACTTTTTGAATGGTTTTGATTGTTATTCATTATAAACTTGTTACCCATGAGCTTTTTAAGTTTACCCCCATTTCCGTCCCATCTCCAGATGATGAGCAAGAAACAGAGTGAAAGAAAGTCATGACATCAATTCGGATTTGTATGTTTTGCTTTGTTTTGGAATAATTTATGTAAAACAAGGCTTTAGATGTATTTCTAGAATTATTGGGTTTTGTATGATTTATATATTAGATTTTGATATTGATGATGTAATGTGGCTTAGAAATGCCATTGAAGTTTGTAAAACTCTTAATTTATGATGTAAATGAAATATGAATTTGTGAGTGGATTTGAAATGTGAATTTGTGTATGGATGAGATGGAGTTGGAATATGAATTAATTAAGGGTGAGATTAAATTGGAATTAGGTACACTTGAAGAAGTTATCAACTTGAGTTGATGATTTTGAACATAAATTGTTGTGATATATATATATATATATATATGTATGTATATATAAGTGAGATGATATGGAAAAGAAAATAGGAATTATGAATGGAAAAGAATGATATTGCATTAGTTAAGGAAGTGAATTTGGGACAAAATTCAAGTTTTTCATAAGGGAAAATTGTGTTCTGAACTCAAAGAAAAAACTGTATCAATTTAGGTAGAATTAGCCAAAATTCTCTTATTAGAAGTTGTAGATGACCTTTCTAGCTTTACAACGATATAAAGTTTGTAATTTTTAGATACCGGAGTGAAAAGATATGATTGATGCAAGTTGTGATGCTACTTAGAATGTGTGTATAGGACAACCAGGGTAAATGATGAGAATGTGTGGTTTTAATGAACCAAATGGGTTGAGAATTGAGAGCTTTATGAGATAAATTTGGTGTTTGAATTGTTATGGAGTGGTTTTGCACTAGAAGGGTTGAATTTGGGAAGATTATGAGTGAATATGATGTTAGACTGGATATAAGAAGCATTGGAGAGGCTTTGAAGGGGTTTGGGGAACCCCTATGTCCGTTAGACGAACTTTAGATCCATTAAACAGACCTTCTCGGGTGAAAAAAAGCTCCCAGTTTAATAAATCGTGATTTTGGGCCCTTTTAGATGTAGAATCTCGCTTTGTAATCTTTATGAAAGTTGTAGATCTCGATGTTCTCTTTCGAATAGTCCAATAATAAACTCAATTAGATATTTGTGGTGAAAGGTGTGACAATTTCTCCAAGACATGTTACTGCATGATTGAGGACTTAAACATGTTGGATTCCTTTGATCATAACTCCCTCATCCAATCTCCAAATGAAGTGATTCTTAAAGAAATGGGTTCCTAAGACATGTATCTATCTCTCCATAAACATTTGTATCTTTTGGAGTTGATTTGAAAAAGTTCGATGGAGACAAAGTGAGGGGTCGGTTGGGAGAGCATGATTGGGGTATGAACACCCTTTGGCTTTTTAAGCATATTTTGATCTATGGAGCTTCAATTAATATGGTTCTTGCTTCAAAACAAACTAGAGACTTAGAGTTTCAATTTCTTTGAAGAATTCAAATTGAAATTCTGGTTTGAATATTTCCAAATTATGTTCACAAATAGAAGAAATGAGTTCGAGTATGGTGACTGATTTGTATGGGCATGCCATTGAACAAATTGTGAGAAATTTTTGGGATGTTATAAGAATGAAGATGAATCGATGATAGTTAAAAAGATTACAAGGAACCACGCTCAAGTATTATGGTATTCTGAAGAGTTGGGTTCCAGAAACAAGCAGGTTCCAACATAGGTGGTATCAAAGCAAGCGTTGGACTCTGGAAACAAGCGGGGTCCAACAACTTAAGCTTCTTTGGATAACATAAATGGTAACCCTTATATGTACTTAAGAATGATATGTAGGCCCCACCCTATCTTGACTCTAATTCAATACTCTCGGGTTTTATTTTAAATAAAATAGGTTTTAGGCTAGACTCGAGCACTTGGCTGGACAAGATGTCACATTTTTAACTAAAACAAGGTCATTTTAGATGCTTCCCTTAGGTTATTTGACAAAGAGGCACTATAATTAATTTCAATTAATCTATAGTACCTCTTTCCCCTTTACACTCCACAACTCCAACCTTTAGCCTCTACTCTAGGTCGCCACTCCTCGACTCCTTGTTCTATTTCAACATCTAGCCACTACCTACCAACCTCCTCAATCTTTGCTCCATAGCTCCATTTTTAGGCAGTGAGTTAGTGACACAGCTTTGATGTGCTCCAACATCTAATGCTTCATCTTTAACCGAGTGAATTGAAGATGATATCTTTAATGGCCTTTTCATCCTTTGAGCTTCTGATTAGATCTAATTAACAAAAATTGTTGATTGAGTTGAAATGTTAGAGATAAAAGATTACAATTTAGGATAAAGGAATAAAGAACAAATTGTCATGCTTGCGAATTTTTAGTTGTCCAGGTGGATCATTTACATTTATTATTCTATACTAACTAATTTAATCTTTTAGTTAGATCTAAATTTAATATTTCCTAGAGAAGGGGATTGGACTTAGTTAAAAGTAATATATAATTTGAGGTTTTTTGTGTTAGTTCATCCTTTAATTTAAGAGATGGTGAATGTGAAAGAGAGTATAGGTTCGATGTGGAGTTATTTGCTGCAGATTCAATACTGCATAAGTTTTGTTTTTAGGAATTTCTGCATAATAAAACTATGGTGAGTATTTTAGGTTACTAAATGCTTATAATCATTCCTTTTCAATACAGTATAAATTTGGGTTGAAAAAGCCTTGATAATTTAAACTTCAACGATCAAATTAAATATAATTGTTTCCTCATGTATATCTTTGTTTTCTCTTGATTATTGCTTTCATGTTCTTGGCATTTGGAGTTATTTTCTACATAAACTTAGGTTTATGTCCCACTTTAATTAACAATTTCTACTTAGAAACATTTTATAGTACTATTATTGATGACTATATGGTTAATATAATCAAGGTCTGTATATATATAAGGTTTATACATATAAATCCTTAATAACATAGTTTGGTATATGAAGTTAAAATGTTTGGCATATAAAGTTGATTAAGTTAGTTTGCATTGTCTTTTATAGTTATAGTTAAATGTTAATGCGAAGAACATCTATGTCAAATATTATAACATTCACTCTTAAACTATAGTTATAGTTGGAAAAAATTAATATTAGTAACATTTCTATTTACTAAAGTACTCTATTTATGTTGGTGGCAGTATTAGTTTTCTTTATGCAATTATATAAGAATTGCTAGAATGGGATTAACCTTATAATATGATGATATGATGACATGATGATACCACAAATTGCATAGATTAAGATTGAGATTGCATTGATCACACACTCCTATATCTGTCTGTTAAAATGTTAAAGTGAATGTATACATGTTAATATCCTTAAATAACTTATATATTCGTATATACTGATTATTTCATATGGATGAGCATATTCCTTCACTGGAAGGTTCTAACCTATTACCAGACAATATGTCAATGGAGAGTTCTAATGCGATAATAAGTGAAGAAACATTTAAGGTTAAAAGAGAAGGTTTATTGAGAAGTAATGTTTAAAATTAATTCAACAAGACCATATTAAATGACAGAGAAGTAATGTTTGAAATTAATTCAATAAGATGTTGCCTATAAGTTCTAAAAATGGAACCTTTCATTTAAAGAGACATATGGAGTCGTGTAATAGAAAGAAGATCGTATCAAGAGGTCAGACATTTTTTACCTCTAACCTAATGAGATGGAAGAATGAAATAACTACCATATGTTATTCAGTAACAAATTAAAATTTTTGATATCTAGGATGATCATTAGTGATGAATAGCCACTCTCCAGTATCAATAGAAACAACTTTAAGATGTTGCTTATCTCAAAACCAATATTCAAGATCCTAAATTGAAATACCGTGTAGAAAGACATTTTCAAGATTTACAACAATCAAAAGAAAGAAATATTGAAGATGTTATTAAGTATTCACAGATGGGTAGCCATCACATTAGATATGTGGACAACTAATAAATAAAAAGAAAGGTTATATGATGATACATCATACTACAGTAACAACAACTAAACTTTATGTAGTCAACTATTGAGGTAAATGATATTATTTAATATTGTTATCATTTATTTGTTAATTATGTTATAATTTATATTTATTCATATTTTTAAATTCTAGGTTTATTTATGTACCAACATCGCATACAAGTGAAAGGTTAACAACTGTGATGGTGGATTGTTTAATGGATTAGAACATCGACACCAAGTTGTCTACCATAACTCTTAATAACTGTAGCACAAATAAATTGAGGATCGAAAAGTTAAAGAACAAGTTATGGGTTAGGAGCTTATTGGTTAGGGAAAGGTTATTTTATATGCATTGTTTTGTATATATATTGTGAATTTGATTATGAAGGATGAGTTGGAGGTGATATGTTAGGCCTCGAAATTTTCTTGGAAGTTAGAACTATTAAATGAGGAATGGTTGATGATTCTTCATGTGTATAGAAAAAGGAGAATTCTTGAATTTGAAATGAAGTAGAAAAGATTGATTGAATCAAAGTGAGAGGATAGGTTAAAAAAGTACGAGTTGGATATTTTACTAAACATGCTTCAGTATTTTGATGATATCTTGATCTATAGAGCTCGAAATGAGTTTATTCTTGTTTCTAACTAAACTAGAGACATGGAGCTACAAGTTATATGAAGGAATCAAATTTCAATTAAGTCCTTAAGACATTCAATTTCTGGAGTGAAGTTGGGTATAGTGTACAGTCTCGGTTTAGTAACAGTCCGAAAGTGTTTGAGCCATATCTTTTTATCTAGTTATCCAAAGGATACGATTCTTGATTTAGATTAAACTAGAGATATAGTGTTGGACCCCGAACCTTTTTCTTGGAAATTAGAATGTATTAGATGAAATTGATGAATTGTGATGATTGATCTTGAATATTGTAGTGCCTATTGTGTATGATTTGTGTAGTTATGGATATGAGTATTAAGTGTTTACTGGCAAAAAGCTAA
>JANVCL010000008.1:33218473-33230356 GCA_026546855.1 Erythroxylum incrassatum
GATTGAAAAAGAAAAAAATGAAGCAATATTAGTTAAACTATGATTCGTTTGTTATGAGTTGGGTTCCGGAAACGGGTTCCAACATCTTCTATGTTCTAAGAATTTTAAAAGTCTTTCATAAGATTCCATCATGTTCCAGAATACTCTTTGAGCCAAACCTTATCTTGTGGGCTTCAAAACATGCAGAACGTAACAATTGTCACACACGTTTTTTATTTGTTCCCCTCCTTTAAGGTCATAGGAAAGTATTGAATAAATATTTCAAAAAAATATAATGTTAATTTGACTCAATAATTTTATTTATTAAATTGATATAAAATAATATTTCAATTTTTAAATTTATTTTTCAATTTAAAATTTAATAAAATATTTTAAAATATTTCAATACACAAAATTTTTTGGTAAAATCATGTATTTAAATTTAATACGATATTGAGAAAGTACCGGTATTTAACCAATACTAGTTGTATTGATACGAAATTCAAAATACTGCTTGACCTCAACTACAAACAATTGTACGCTAACCCAAAAAAAAATGCAGCATATAATGTCTAGTTGCAGGGATGGAGCCATGTTATAGCCCCCTTTCAAATATTTTTTTTAAAATTACATATATAATTAAAAATTTTAAAATTACAAATATAAGTGGCCTCTTTTTTTTAAAATTTTTTTTAAAAAAATTACTTATATAATTAAAATTTTTAAAATTACAAATATAAGTGACCCCGGCCTCCCTTTAAAGTTGAGTCTGACTCCTTCCCTGTCTAGTTGGCCTATATATATCGAGTTGATCGATTTAACCCAACCCGATCTATTAACAATTCTTGACTCTGACTTGATCTGACACAACATAACTTCAGATTCAATCAGGTTGAGTCGAGCTTGGCTTACGTATGTAGAAACAAGAAATAATAAGATAGTCTCTTATGAGTCTGACTTCATACTTTATACCTTTTTACCATCAGATCCGAAACATAAATCAATCCAGGAAAAAAAAATTCAACTAACAGAGGGCCATTTGAGCAACTCGCACTGACTCGTAAGTCCACTTCTTATAAAACATAGTTATCATTTTAATCTTCTTCCGATTAATGTTACTATTAACTGCTAGGGAAATGATTAATCTCTCATCAAAGCATTGATTTCTAGCCACCAATGACATACTCCGAAAACTCAAACAATCTCCAATCATAAGTACCATGGTCCATTAATCTCAAGATAGTGGCCACAAGAAGAGAAAACACTAGTTTTAATCTGAGAAAGGTCAAATAAAACCTAAGAGTACAAAACCTGAACAGCTAAAACTGAAATAAAGCAAAAATAGAGAAACACAGACCCCATGGCAATGGGTAGATAAAACAACGAACTAAGGTGCCACAATGTTACTCGTCCAAAGCCAAATAGCACATATATCCTTAATTCTGTGGCGATGCTTTTGCAACTCCACTCTGCTGAGCAGATTGTGATGATGGAGGTCCATCATAAGTTCCACGGGCACTGTTGGTAGCATTTCCATCTGCAGGATAAGCAGCAGGCTGCGAGTAACCACTGCCGTAAGAAGTGTTGTAAGCAGGTGGTCCCTGTCCATAACCTGGTTGACCAACTGGCGGCGGACCATAAGGTTGACCATACCCAGATTGAGAAGCTGTTACACCATAACCAGAAGGAGCACGTGGAGGGACAGAATCTGGTTGACTATATCCAGAAGGAGGTGGTTGAGAGTGTGGATACCCAGGCTGAACAGGAGTAGGCTGGCCATATCCTCCAGCACTGCTAGGTGACTGCTGGGTCTGCCCATAAACTGCAGGGTTAGCAAGAGGTTTCTGCCCTTGAGGAGGTCCATAGCCAGATCCATAACTAGGCTGAACTGGTGGCTGGCTCCCATAGCCAGTTTGGGAAGCTGGGGGCACGCCATAACCTGGCTGAGATCCCTGAGGTGGATAACTTGCCACATTTGTACCAGGTTGTTGACTGACATTATAACCCTGCTGACCCATTGTTGAGGGCTGAGCTGGAGTCTGGGTTGTGTCTCCTTGAGCACCATAAGAGGAAGCATGTCCTTCTTGACTTGGGTTGGTCACACTGCTGTAGTTGGATGCTGAACTATAGCTTTGCTGTTGATCATATGGTGGTGGCTGACCATAACCTGACTGAGGATATCCACCATAGCCATCATGGGCATAGCCTTGCCCCTGTTGGTTATAACCAGAAGCTGGTGGCTGGCCATAATTGTAGCCAGAATTATCAGGAGCTGCAGAACCACCAGTAGTTGGTTGTTGCTGAGATGAAGGTGGCTGATTATAGTAGTCATAACCCTGACTTGACTGCTGACCAACCGAGCCAGTAGACTGATCCCAGTTGGAAGGGTATCCACCAGATGTTGCCTGTGAAGGATAGCCTCCATAAGGTGGTTGAGACATACCATACTGTGCGGATGGACCAGGATATCCTCCAGGCTGCATGTACCCATAACCAGGTTGTTGCATGGGGGGAGCTCCAGGAGGACCCCAGTTTGTAGGTGGCCGTGTTTGATACCCTTGCTGGGGATATCCTCCAGCCATTGATTGATTCCTTGGACGATTCTGCACGAATTTGTCGGTCCAAATAATCAAGGATAATTTTAAGATCCCATCATTTCAAGAATTTGGTAAAACACAGGATATACAGATAAAAGTAACCATACTGATAAAACAAAAGGCACACAATAAAATCTGGAATAAAACAGCACCAGTAGAAAAGATAAGTCTGATGTAGGGATCAATCAAATCCACATTGTATCAAAGGGTGTATGAATGCCAACATACCGTACTTGGTTGATGAAAAAATTGAATTACTCCAGCAGAAGCCCATCCTCTCCCTACTAGAAGTGAATGGGTACAAAAACAAGAAGATACTATACCAGTTTTACTATAAAAGAAAAAAAGTATGAACAGGCACCATTGCCAAAAATCTTGATGTTGGTTCTTATGGCAATGGGGTGTGAATTCACTGTGGCATGTACATTGAACAAATTTTCACTAGCATCCACTTCATGAACTGTAGCTAACAGAGGTATCAAATCAATACTCAAAGCATTATTGCAGATTTATATCTCCAAAAACCCTAATGTATGACATGCCCACTAAATAACTAACTTACATGTTCCCATAATAATTACAGAACTAGCATAACATAAAATAGCTTGGTAGAATGTGAAATACAATAAGTCAACTAATGGGGTATAATATCTAATATAAGGACTTAGAAATCCTGAATGAAGAGTGTTAACATAAATTTGCAATCCGTTCACTATTATGAGCAACCATGAAGGAACAGAAAGGAAAAAGAGAAGCCGAAAAAAGGCGAAGATCCCTGCAACATTATTTTGTAATACCAGGCCAAAAAGTTTACTCGAAAGAAACAAGAATCAAAACAAGATTAAGGGGCTCTAAGCTCAACATCTTAATAACTGTCATTCTGAAAACCAACACTGGTATAGGAACTGAGATCGAAATCCTCAAACAACCAAGCCACAGAGGGCAATACAGGCTCCGTATAAAGAACACAAGGGGATAGTTCAATGCATAACAGTAGTGTCAATATTTCAACTAAAATAAGGTGACAGCATATTATTAGCATTCGGAAAAGCAATTAACAAGTACAATAGAAGAAACCTTGTTGAAAAATTGTACCAACACCAAGGCCGTCATCCCATAAAAGTAATCAGAGCTAAAACACTTCCCATTCTATGTTAATTTGCAACTTCCGCTCCCAAAATCAGTCATTAGATATCAAAATAGGTTTTAGATCCATACCAGGCAATGCTGAGGGGGATACCAACCCTATTGGAACCCATGTTATAAGTCCAAAAACACTAACCCTACAATAATTCCCAATAGAAACATCAGCGATATGAGAGAATCAATAATCACATGATGGAATCCAATATCTCTTCACTTGGGAGTAGAACCTAAAACCACCATACAACTGGGTAGAGATAGAGCTTGCAATGTCTATTCTCATCATCCTAATGATAAAATGAAAATTGGCTCCAGCTATATATCAAACTCAGATAGTAATGTCAACTTGATAACGGTAACAAATGCTCTCAATTAAAGCTTGATACCTTGAACTTCCATAATTCACTCTGCAGTCCCTACAAGTGCATTCATCTTCCGCGATAAAATGATAAATTATATAGCTAATCTAAATAAGGCATGATGTTGTTTACAAATAAAAGACAATAGTTATTTACACTACATGTATAAGCTCAGGTCAATCAAAAGTCCATATGAAAAGACTAGGTAACATATAGTACCAATCATCTCCTAATTCAAAACTATCTACTAGCAGAATACCAAACTAGCTCAGCAACGTCCAACAAAGACAGCAACTTAGACCCATAGCCTCTGCTCTTCTCCCACATCTCAGCACAGGATATTCTCAAACAGCTATGCTGTAAATTCCATAAGATCAAAAGGAAAGCTATATATGCAACTTTATGATTCGTAGAAGTTACCACAATCTAATATTAATATTGAACAACTGTTCTAGGGGTAAAGATCCAGATAGTATTTGTCACAATTATAGTCTTAACGAATAATCCTTAAGGGAAAATTAAGAGGAAGAATTGTGGATCCATAAAATCAATTTCTAAAGGTAAATAGAGGAGGGTAAAATATATTCTACATCAATAACCAAAAGTGAAAGAGCTAGTTAAACAAAGAGATTCAAATATAAACACAAGTAGATAGAACAAAATCACTAGAAAACATGCAAAACAAAAAGCTAACACATGCCTTAGTAGAAGCTGACCTAGAATGCAATGAAAATACAGGAAACAAGTGTAACAAATTTACAATCCAAAACAGATCTTAGTGCACAAGTTGGTTATTCAGATGGTATTCTTAATGGCATATCTTTATGTAAAATGAGGAATCAACCAGCAAATCACAAAATTCAGGACAATATATCAATGCAAGAAAGATTTACTAGAATAGATCAACAACAACAAATATGACTATATAATTCCAGAAAATAATAATATTGCCAAAATGAAACAGTAGTATCCTGGTAGTTGAAATGCAAAGGCATTCTCGTTTTGCCAATCAGCAACAATAAACCTCAAAAATCACTAATTAAGATCTAAACACATCAAGGAACACAACCAATTAGCAAGTTCTATCAGTCCAAGTCTGCAAATAAACAAAAGTTCAAATGTACCTCACTGATGACTTCATTAACCAACTCTTTTGCAGCTTCAATCTGATCATTTGTCCCATCTATGTGAACTGATCTCTCAGTAGATGTATCACCTGGGGGCAAATGCAATGGTATAACCTGCAAATTTCAGAAGTGAGTAAAAATAACCCAACATAAAGGTAAAAGAGGAAAATCATTATTAATGCATAGTAAATATAGAATTGTTAGTTATAAACCTACAGAGTACAACATGCAATTTCCAACAAGTTTAGATAACCATCAAACAAAAGCATAACAAAAAGGGTCGGTAATGAAGTAAAGACGCCACTTAAGAGTCAGAAACCAACCTGAATACGAGCTCCAGTCCTAGCTTGCATGTTCTTAATGGTTTCACCTCCTTTACCAATCACTAGACCAACCTGGAATGGTGCCAATCAGGAAATATCATGAACTAGGAAATATGTCAAGTTTCTACTAAATGAACAATGTACATACCTTGTTGTTGGGGATTTTAATCACGAAATGGTCAGCACTACCTTGTCCTGTAAACCTCCGTGAAACAGTTCCAGAACCCCCTGCATCAGCCTGGAGCAAAAATTTGACATTAATGGGAAATTGTAAATATGCAGTTTTACTTCAGGAAAAGTACTTCATTAACACAATGAAACTAGAACCATGACAAAGAATATAGCAAATATCAACATCCTTATGCAATGGAGCTGTTCCACGTACATGAAGCATATCAAGTGTGTTGTTTGATAAATACACCAGCGCTGATGTTATGTATTAATTGAACTTCCAAAGAACATATAAAGTTTATAAATTGAACTTCCAAGCAACTTCTTCCTACCTCTGCAAGAACCTCATTTATCAACTGCTCTGCCTTTGCAATTTGCTCAGGAGTGCCCATAAGCTCTACCATCCTAGTTGGTGAGTTAGGATCTGCATCCATATCTCTGGTGACCTGAATCTTTGCACCAGACTGAAGCTGAAGATATTTGATAGTCTCTCCACCTTTACCAATTATAACACCGACCCGACCATTTGGAACATCTATCTTTTTGCTAGTGCCACCCATGTATGATCCATATGAAACAGGAATTGCTGAAGGAGCAGAGTTCAAAAACATAGATGGCTTGGAATCTGCATTAACACATTCGATAATATTTTTCTTTCATTTAAAACAAAACACAAACACCTTATGAACAGAAAGTGTACTCAACATATAGCTACAACCACCAACAAACAATAAAAGATAACCTAGACAGGACCAAATAAAATTCGACAAAAATCTCATCTCTCCTAGAGACCACAAAGATCCCTGGAACAACAAACAGCTCGATATTTAATGGTAACAGAAGTTGCTGGAATTGAAGAAAATAACCAGCAACAACAAAAAATCTACAAAAGTCAAAGAAAACAAAACAAAATCAAAACGAAATATCACAAAGAAAATTACAAAGACAAAATAGCAAGAAACAGCTAAGCAGCAAAGGCAAGAAAGCGCAAGCATAAGACAGTATTACATATATATGTATCTGTATGTGTGTATAGACATAAATCAGAGAGAAAGAAACGCGACAGTCGACTGAAACTGAAAGTAAGGACCTTTATCGGTGGAATCGAAGCCGGTTGCGCCGTTCTCAAATCTAGGGCGCTTAACATCTGCGGCGACACCAACACCAGCACCACCACCTGCAGCATCGCTCAAGAGGCGAGCAGCTATCTCCTGGGCTTTCTGCTTGGCCATCTGGATCTCATCGACCGGGGGAGGTACGTTGTTGTAGGAAGGAGGAGGGTCCGGCGGCGAAGAGAATCCGGTTGGACGGCGAGCGGATGAAGGCGGAGGAGGAGGAGGAGGAAGGGCCTGGTCATCATACTTGCGTTTGTTGGAGGCGATGGTGGTAGCTGTAATGTCGGTGGCTGGGTAGTGAGCGTCGTCTGCCATTATTTAGTCTTTAGAAGATAGAAACCCTAGGAAGAGAGGGAGAAGGGACTGAGGGAAAACAAGACAAAAGGCTGATATATCGATTGGCTGACGGTAATAAGAGATTATATTTTATATATGGGTGCGCACTGCGCCACTGTCAAGATAATATCTTGGCGAATATTAATTACATTACCTTAAGATTAGAACAAGCAAATATAAAATTCGAGTCTAAGATTTTTTAAACAAAGTTGCAAATTCTATTCAAAAATTAAATTTAAATTTAAATTTAAAATATTTATTTGATATTTTACTTTATAAAATTAATTAGAAAAAATAATGGAGTAGTCCATAGTACCAGATTCGAGTGATTTCAATGGGTTTCACCGATCCAATAAAAAACTATGTAATTTTAGAATTTCAATTTTTTAAAAATTGACTTACTAGTCCCTTAAAATTAATATAAACTTTTTATTTTTAAACACAACAAATATTAAATAAAAAATATATTTAGAATCATTTAATTATAAATATATTTTTAATTTAACTGTTTGACTTTTTTAAATTATAATTTTTACTCCGCTTTTTTCTTTACATTAATTTAATCTCTTCGTATAAATTAAAATATAAAGGTAAATTTGGATATTACTATTTTGACTGATAAAATTATTACACATATAAAACTGATGTTAGCTGTATGAATGAAATATTCAAAAAAATTATAATCATAAATTGATTGTCAAAATATAAACAAAAATGAAATTAGTATATTATAATATTATTTAATTTTAACTTTAACTTTTATTGTATACAACTTTATAAAAGGCTAATATTGATTTATACTCTACACGATCCTGACGCATACACACTAAATTAAATACATTTGACTTGATATTATAGCACCACTCAACAGCTTTGACATGGATCATGATCCTCAGAATTATTGTTGGCAGAGTGGCAAAATTACGTTAAATTTCCCAATCCTTATATGAATGTCAAGTTTAGTACGTATAAAGACCACTCTTATGAATATCATACCAAATTTGATACTCGATTAGGTTCTAGTATGATATTGTACAGGTATTAGTCAATATCGATTATCATTTCGAACAATTTTTTAAATTTATGAAATAGTCCTTAAATTTTTTAAAAATTTGCAAAATATTCTATTAGTATATTATACTGTATAGTTTACAATTTTACATCAACTCTGTTGCCAAAAATTACAATAATAAAAATTTAAAATAACAACAATTTATTTACTTTTATTAACAATAATTTTCAAATATTTCACATATAAATAATAACCACAAATAATATGAAAAAAGACAATCATTATACAAATATAAAATTAAGAATAATAGAAATTATTTAAAATGTTACAACTTTATCATATAATAAATAATAATTACTTCAAAACATCAAGTCATCAAATAAAAAGAACAATAAATATCCTTAATTCTCTAACCATTACAATTTACAACAAGAGTTCGTGATGAGGAAATAATCAAGAAGAAGTGAAACCTAACACAAAAACATTTATAATTATATTGCATATATAGAATTTTACATTTACATCAAATATAAGTAAAATTAAAAGAAGAAAAGAAACAAAAACCTGAAATTCATTTCAATCATTTAGGAGGTACTCGCTATATTGCACCGACCTCAATTATCATTTGGTACAAAATTATGTCATTGAGAGGAACCTTATTATCATCATCATTTAAATTGAGTGCACCAAATGACATGTTAAGACTTTCTCATCCGAGATTATCTTCTAAGTTGCTCATTTCTACCAAACCTAGTTCCTCAAAAACTCAATCCTTTGAAAGATCAATATTATCAATGCTTTAAATTGTAACGAATTATAAACAATAAAATTTAATTATTAAAATTATAAGGAATTATATCTAAATTAATAATTATAATAACATATTTTTCTTAAAGCTTTAAATTGTAACGAACGAAAACCAAGTCATTTAATCTCTTGAGTTCCAATCATTTCTCTTCTTGGAATGTACGAATTCAAATGCGTTCTAATTCCTTTCACGACTTATTGCACTCATATGTTGACTTAAAATTCAAATTGTGAACCTCTGCAATTCTGGAAGACTAGTTCCAAATTTATCCCACCAAAAAAATGTAAGTTGTAAGATAATAAAAGTAGAGTTATAAATAAATTAAAGTAATAATTAATTTTTAACAAGTAAGAAATGGAAAAAAGCTCATACCTGAAGCAAGTTTTGGTCTTTGTCGAATAATAATTGACATCCCAAAATCCCAAGAAGACAGTTTATAAAGCTCCATTTGTGAGCTCAAGAGAACGTGCATTGTATCATGGGCATGAACTGTTATAATAGTTAATAACATTTCCCTATTAACTTCAACTTTTTTTGTAAAACTTGGTTTGAAATAGACACGAGGATCCAAAAATGCTCTAACTACAAAGAAACGGAGAGTAAAGTTTCCTTTTCCAATTGTCATTAATGACTGCAAGATAAGGTGATGGAGGGCATCAACTAAGGCCCTTGAAGATTTAGCAAGCATGGGATTCAATGAAGATCAAGTGAACCAACTGACAAAAGAAGAAGAATTTGAAGACCACATTGATTTGGGTTTTGTCATGCAAGTTCATGTCCATGTCAAACCATTTAGTCTTGTAAAAGCCTTACTCACACTTAAAGAAGATGCAGCCAACGAACCAATCGAATTAAACTTGCTCGTCCAGCCCATGGAGAAGTCCGAAACTGAGCTTTGATGTTATCTCATTGGATAAAAAGTTTGAAAATTCACTTAAACAATTTTCAGACTATATTTACTACTTTCTGTTTTTATTTTCATTTAAAGTTGCCATTTTTTGTTTTTTTATTTTATTTTTCTATTCTATTTAAAGACTATTTAAGAAATTTTTAATTATGTTTATGATCTCTTTTAGAATTCCAAGGATTTGTGAGTTGTCGATTTCAATGTGGCTTCCCAAATTCTTATCAACTTTCCGTGTATTGTTCTGTTTGTTCTTATTTTGGATTTTCAGATATATCACAACAATAAAATCGTGACTTTCTAGCTCCAATTTGCTGTGAGTTTCTAGGGTTGTTAGTATTCCTAAACTATCAAAGTCTGGGTTGGTGAGTTTCTCCAAAAACTTTCATCTTCCTCAACCATTTTCAAGCAATGTCCGAATCTGACCTCCTAATCCTGTTTTGATCATAACTTAGTGACCACTTATCCAGTCAGTTCGTATCTTATATCACTGGAAACCTTACAGAATATCCTACAAACATCGTCAAGGACTTGCTAGCCAATTCTATCTAGTTGTTTCCTAAAAATTGATCCCAAAATCCACGTGTTTATCAAACCTGTTCAACTTGCCATAACCTTTGCCCTACCTTTTTCCCAGCCTAAAAACAAATCAATCCCAAACTCATCAATCCCACCATCAAGAATGATATAGGGCCATGAACTAAGGCCTTTTAAGATTTAGCAAGCATAAGATTTAGTGAAGATCAAGTGAACCAGCCGACCAAAGAAGAAGAATTTGAAGACTACATTGATTTGGGTTTTATCATGCAAGTTCATGTCCATGTCAAGCCTTTTGGTCTTGTAAAAGCCTTACTCACACTTGAAGAAGAAGTAGCCAATGAACTAGCCCAATTAAACATGCTCGTCCAGCCCATGGAGAATTCCAAAACTGAGTTTGGATGTTGTCTCATTGGATAAAAAGTTTGGAAATTCACTTAAACAATTTTCAGACTATATTTACTACTTTCTGTTTTTATTTTCATTTAAAGTTGCCATTTTTCTCTTCTTCTTTTTTTATTTTCTATTCTATTTAAAGACTATTTAAGGAATGTTTAATTATGTTTATGATCTGTTTTGGAATGCCAAGGATTTGTGAGTTGCCAATTTCAATGTGGCTTCCCAAACTCTTATCAACTTTCCATATATAGGTTTGTTTGTTCTTGTTTTGGATTTTCAGATATATCACAAAAATAAAATCGTGACCTTCGAGCTCTAACTTGTTGTGAGTTTCTAGGGTTATCAGTATTCCTAAACTATCAAAATATGGGTTTGTGAGTTTCTCCAAAAACTTTCATCTTCCTCAACCATTTTCAAGCAGCGCCTGAATTTGACCTTCTGATACTATTTTAATCACAACCCAGTGACCACTTATTCAATCAGTTCGAATCTTATATCAATGGAAAGCTTATAAAAAATCCTACAAATTTTGTGAAGGACTTGCCAGCCAATTCTATCTAGTTTTTTTTCCTAGAAATTGATCCCAAAATCCACGCGTTTATCAAATCTGTTCAACTTGCCATAACCTTTACCCTACCTGTTGGATCCCGATTTGTTTGAAAAATATATATTATTATTGAGGTAGGGCCATTAATTAAAATGGCATGGGAAGAATTAGAAATTAAATTTGAAATGAAGGTTAGCATTAAATGGAATAAGTAAGTTAGCATGGAACTAAGTGGTTAAGGGTTAGTTGGAGTCTTTAAAAGCCAACCAAGGGCATAGTTGGAAGAGCCTTGTTAATGAAGGGCATAAGGGGAAGAAAAGGAATAAATGAAAGATAAAAATTAGAAGAAAGAGTGGGAGATTGTCGTGCTTGGCCAAGGGAGGAGAGAGAGAGTCGAAAAAGAGAAGAGAAAGAAGAGAAGAAAAGGCAAGAAAGCTAGGAAAAAGTGGGAAAATCCAAGGAAAAGGAGGAGATTTTCGTGGATCCAAGGAAGAAATCAAGGTTCTAAGGTAAGTTCCATCATTTT
>JANVCL010000008.1:33243077-33261414 GCA_026546855.1 Erythroxylum incrassatum
TGAAGTGAAGTGATATATGTCGTCCTAAAAAGGAAGGTGGTTTAGGGGCCAAACACTTGTCTACTTGGAATCAAGTCCTCTTAGGTAAATGAATATGGTTATTGTTTGAAGATCGGGAAGCTCTGTGGGTTAAGTGGGTTCATACAATTGTTCTGCGTAGGTTAAATTTTTTGAGTGCTCTTCCTACCTATAATAGTTCTTGGAGTTGGAGAAAGCTTTTAACTGTCAGGGACAAGCTGTGTCATCACTTCAGATTTAGGATTGGCAATGGTATGTCTACTTTCTTCTGGCAGGATCCATGGCACCCACTTGCCATTTTGGGCACCTTGGCCACCCCTAGAGAGATCAATAGTTCGATGCTTCCACTAACAACCCATGTCTCTGACATAATACTTAATGATGCTTGGAGCTGGAGGGAGGCATCTATGGACCTCCTTCGCCACCTTGAGCCTCCTGGTTATTTACCTAATCACACGTTACCGGACAGTTTGAAATGGCTAGCGAGCCCCATTAAGCGCTACACCAGTGCGTCCGCCTGTCACCTCTTGCGACCCCCTCTAACAGCTGTTCCTTGGCATAAACTAGTATGGTCTAAATATAACCCACTTCGTTGCTCCTTTATCTTGTGGCTAGCATTCTTGGGTAAGCTTCAAATCCGTGATAGACTTCCCTACCTCTATACTCTTAATCACTGTTCCTTGTGCCTCTCAGCGAATGAATCGATCGATCACTTATTTTTTGCTTGCCTTTTCTCTCATGCAATTTGGGTACATTGTCTTACTCGTTTTAATTTGCCCATTTGCAACCTTCAATTCTTTCAACTATCCTATCCTAATATAGCATTGTTTCCAGTATCAATGTACCAGACATCATCCACTTCCCTCTTTTGCTTTCTACTACAGTTTACCATATATGGACCAAACGCAATGCTCGAACCTTCAAGAATGAAGCTATGGCAGAGAAGAGTGTCTCAGAGTTATCTCCTACATTAAGGAACTTCTCAACTTACACATTGAGAGGAAGTAATTTTATTTTTAGGTTATTCTATTTTGCAAGTTACACATTCCGTTTTGTCCAAGTTGCAACATAGGAGTTAACTTTAACAAGGGCATGCCTGCCTTCGTAGCCCCTGTAGTTCAACACACTTCCTATGTTATGGTTGCCTTTTTTGACCATTTTGGTGCCCAAGGAGTCCCTGAGCAACTTCTCATTTGATTTGTCATCTTAGTTCACATTCACTTGGATATTAGTTGCTTAGGTTTAGTGTTCTTATTGTATTAGTTTTGACTGGCAATATTTTGATCTTTCCTTGTTTCAACTTACCTTGCTTGTGCCTAGTTTATATTAACTTCCTATGCCTTCAATGACACTTGTAAATGAATTTTGTACTTATTTTTTATTTCTAATATATTCCTCTGATTTATCCAAAAAAAAAAATCCGTGGTATCAAACACCCATCTGATTAGGCTATCCACGGATTAACCCTGCAAAATCAGTTGCCTTTCATGCATATTTTTACATCGACGCACTTCACCAATGTCTTACAACATACAGGCTCATTTAAATGAATGACTCCCGTCTCCTGATGATGAATCTTGATGTTCAGTTCCCAAAACAAGCATTTCTATTTAACTTGCAAAGGAATAACAGCGTTTGCATTGTATCATTTCTTCTTTTGCACTGGAGCAATCCAAGAGAATCCAGAAAATATATTTTTTACAAAAAAAATGCCACTTGTCTCATGTCTGACACATGAATTCATTTCCATCTAACTTTATTCTTTAGGTGTATTTCCTTGTTGCCTGCGTAAAACTGCCTTGAAAATATTATTAAAAGCTTAGAAATTTACGACTTAATTACCTCAAAGATGGCTTCTAAAGAAAAGGATAACCTTTGGGGACAAAAGCAGCACAAAAGCCAAAATTGAACCAAAGAACATTTTGATGGCATATCTCACAGGATCATCATAGTCGTCTCCGGGGATGCTACCTGAGGATGACATGACAGTTGCAGAAGGTAGAGCTTCTATTACTGCATCTGCCAAATCCGTGATGAAAGAAGCAGTGCAGCCCAAAGCAGGGACACGACCCCAATTCTCAATGCCAGATTCAATGGCCAAGTGCTTATACTCCATGTCAATCTCTTCAAGTGTCTCTATGTGCTCACTCACAAAGCTGGGATTTAAGGTTGGAAACAAGATCGTTAAAAAGACAACATTTTGCAAGAGACATTTGCAACAAATGCAGATTCAATAATCAAACTATTAATGAATGGGACTTGTTATTCACAGAATTATATACCCATTTTCTGGAAATCTTCCTAAAAATTAAGAGAAGTTGCAGCCCAAACAGCAGCTGATAGAATAAATCGGTGTCTAGCAAGAAAATATGCATTGCAGTTGGAATCATATTTCTCTTGCTTTATCCAAATACCAACCCTATCAATTTCCAAAGGTCTCATACATGTACATAATCCCTTCGAGCAAGAAAAGATCAACATACTTACATTGGACCAAGATCTTAAACCATGCAATGGTTATAAAACAATTCCGTGATGAATTTCTAAAAATAAGTGAAGTATAGGTGGAAAATACATGGGAAACCACTACATTCATCAGATTACTCAAATTTCCTGTGCTAAATAGAACAACAAGAAAGTATGTTGGAGAGAAAGTCAACTGCAACACAGCATATTGTATATGGATTAGTAAGCCTCAACTGTTTAAAAGGAAAATCTAGGAGAAACCAACTAAATTAGGAATAGCAAACACATGAAATATAAGCATATTGTTATCATCATAATACAGGCTAAAACCTCCTTAATTCAACAACTTACAATCAATGGATAACTACTTATACTTTTCAGCGTATTAGTTTGTTTCATATACCAATTCAAAAAAGAATATCATTAGGAATGTGAAGGCCTAATCCTTTCTGTGAGAACTTGAATATCATTTACCATAACAACATTTATAAAATGTAATTGGATAACTGATTGCATACCTTACTGGGACAGCTAGAAGACTTTTTACACCTTTCCGACCAAGCTCAACAAGAACTTCATCTGTGTAGGGTTTCAGCCATTGAACAGGGCCAACTCGACTCTGGGGTAAAAAGAGATATGAAGTATGGACAAATTTCAAAGATCTTAGACCCAAAAATACTAAAAACAATGACTCAAGAATACTAATACAACAGAATTGTGAAGGTAACAATGAGCTGAAAGTTTAGGAATATGGATAACAAAATCTACCTGGTAGGCAAGGGTATGATTGTTGTTTACACCTCTAGCTTTTAACTCTTTCATGATTAAGTAAATGCAGTCCTCCATTTGATCTTTGTATGGATCTCCTGCATATTCCACATAACTCACTGGAACTCCATGGGCACTGAAAAATATCATGACCTAAGCTCCATGCAAAACAAGAATGAGTTTCAAACTGAATCTAATGGCCTGGCCAAGCCAAATGCAAAATTGCACCTGTATTTATAAAGATCAAGTAGAATATGCCAAATTATGGAAGCACACCTCTTCAGGTTTAGCAAACTTCTGCAGTTCTTTCTCGATTAAGTCAGCCATAGATTTAACATAACCATCCCGTTGGTACCATGATTGTATAACCGAAACAGGCAAATTTGACAGATACGCATCTTTCCTGAGTCAGTCAAACCCAAATTTAATGAAAGGTCAAACATATAATTGACTTTTCAGGTTATCCAGTAAAATAACTCACGTAATAGATACCTTAATGCACTCTCAAGAACCCGAAGACTTGACCCAGTTGTGGAGATGGAGAACTGTGGATAAAGAGGCAGCACAACAAGCCTTGTTATCCTGTCCCTCCTGATCTGTGAGACAGAAATGATTTTGTTTAATTTAACTAGCAAATTCACGACAAACTCAAAAATACTTATGACTCCAGCCCGACAAACTCAGAGATAATTATGGCTCCAGCAATTTCAAGGGCAAATGACAGTACAGAGCCTTACCTGATGAATTGCATCCTCTGTGAACGGATACCAATATCTCATTCCAACATACACATTAACTGGTATACCCTTTAACTTCAAGGCTACCTTGATTGCATGAGCCTACAAAAAATTTCTGAAGGTGAAAATTTGTAAATTGAAAAGCTATCTACTTTAATTATGACCAAAGGAACTTCAAGCAAAAGAACTATAGGATTTTTTTCCAGGACGTAGAATGAATGCAACAAACAAAAACCACAGTATGTCAATCAAAAATGGGATATACTTGCTCATCTGTTATTTTACGTAATGGTGAACCGCCTCCTATGGCAGCATAGCCTTCTTTACTTTTGGGAGCACGAAGCACAGAGATTAATTGTGCTAGTGGTTTCTGAAGAAACCTAAATAATCTGGGGAGTCGTATAATATCCTGTACAGAAACATAAAGTACATCACTACTATGGCTACATTTGTTCAAGACTTTCATAAATTGAATGAAAACAAAAAAGAAAACTTGCAAAGCAAATAATAGAAATACCGGATCTGCAAATAAATTGAACAAAAAAGGTTGAACATCACTAAGTGTTTCTGGTCCGCCAAGATTTAAAAGCAGCACACCAACATTTTCTTCTTTAGCATGCGCATGAGATTCATAGAAATCCTCAATAAATGGGCATCCTCTTGTTGAGGCCAAACAAATAGATCGTAAAACAACTCTTTCGTGAACTGGCCCACACGAAAACGATCCCCTCTTAATGGTATTTCTTTTGTCAATCAACCTTACTTCTGAAATGGCAAGTGCCTGAGAATGGTGCTTATTGGGATCTTGTAATTTGCCACAACAATGACAGTTGACATATTTAAAACTTGTGGCTTGAAGATTTGACCTATAAAACACAGTAAAAGGAGAGAGTCAATTCACCAAAATTCAATATGTGCATATAAATTACTATCTCAATTGACATCAAGCACACAAACATTTATACGTGAACATAACAACTTCAAGCCCTTATAGGGATACAATTCCTAAATCATTAATGAATTGTTGATGAAAAGTAATAGATAAACTATAGCACATTTTGAGCTCCAAAGTTGTGCTGACATACAAGAAGATAATTAAGTCCATAGATTCAGGCAATACTTTAAAAGCCAGGGTGAGAAACGGGAGCGGATGACTGGTCGGCTTATCAATAGTAAAATTGACATAAAAATAAGTTACAGAGGATGAACAAATTAGATATTGATAAAATCTTTTAATCTATTGTAGCAGATTCTTGACCACTAAAAGAGATAAATCAACAAAGGTGTTACTACTTGCATGCATGGAGTTTTTAAGATGATGTTGAAATGGAGGAAGCGAACAATTTTGGATGTTAAACGATGTCACCAGGATAAGTGTGGTAAGCAGGAATGCAGAACATGTGTACAAACATTTTCTGACAAAATTTGAATATTACAACAAAAAATTTCTGACAAAATTTGAAAATTATAACAAAAAATTTCTGACAAAATTCCAATTGCCCTTGTCTCACTATCTTCTCTCTAAATCTAACTATCAAACATCTATAATTTACCAGAAAAAAAATAAACGAAAACCTTAGTTCCTTCTTTAATTTGAGTTCTTCCAATTTAGTGTTAAGGCAACAATTCTACGCAGAAAACACAAGTTGAGTAGATAATGTTGGATAATTATTTTAGATAAGTTTAGTTAGCTTAGGAGATTATCTTCTAGGAGATAAGTTTATCTTCTAGTAGATAAGATAAGATGTACCATAGATTGGATAAGTTAGTATATGTGAAAAATCTAGTAGTTTAGTAGTATTAGAATAGATTATACTCATGTAGAAATTACATATAATCAGAGAAATAAAGTGGCTTGTTCTTCTGATGTTTTCTATACCCTCTTGTTTCATTGTATCAGAGCTACCAATTCTGGTTTTCCAGCCACATCATGGCTGCAGTTTAACCAACCTTCGGTTCCTTTGATGAGTTCCAAACCTCATCCCAAACACTTAGTTACGTAATACCTTCAGCCCAAACTCCATCTCCTCCTATTGATAATCTTTCATCGCAAATCACGCAACTTAGATTAAATGGAACAAAATTTCCAAGATTGGTCCCAATTAGTCATGCTCGTAATCATAGGGAGAGGCAAGGCTAGATATCTAACAGGCGCAATTCCTCAACCACACAAAATAGCAGTCACTTACAGTGCTTGGGAAGCTGATAATTCTATTGTTCTGGCTTGGCTTATAAAGTCAGTGGAGCCAAAAATAAGAACCTACCTATTTTGCAAAACTGCAAGAGAAATCTAGGAGGCTGTGCAAGAAATATATTCTGATTTGGAAAACATTTCTCAATGCTTTGAAATCAAATCAAAAATCAAAAATACTCACCAAGGTAATATGTATGTTACCGAATATTATAACTTACTCACTAAATTATGGCAAGAGATGGGTCTATTTTATACAATAAATTGGGAGTGTCGTCCTAATGTCGAGAAGTATGAAAAATTATTGAAGGAGAGAGTTTTTGATTTCTTGCAGGGACTTAATGCTGGACTTGATGAAGTGTGAGAAAGATTACTCAGTTTAAAACCATTGCCATCAATCCAAGAAATGCTTGTTGAGGTTCGTAGGGAGGAGAGTAGGAAAAACGTCATGCTTACCTCACACACTTCTAAACAAACCTCTCAAGGCTCAACTTTAGTGGCAAACTCTCAAAAGGAGCCTACTTACCAAACCCGAGAGTAAGAAATCAAGAACAAGCAATGGTGTGACCACTGTGATAAGCCCTACTATACCCGTGAGACCTATTGGAAATTACATGGGAAACCACCAAATTGGAAACCTAAAAGCCAAAGAGTTCAACAAAAACATGGAGCAACACATTGAGTAGAATCCAATATTAGCAAATCCACAGAGCTAAACCTATACCCCAACAGATTGAACTACTTCAGCAACTCTTGAATCAGACAAAATCACAACTGAGAAAAACTCACATGACCAACAAACCTCTACTACAACGCTAGTGCATAAAGGTAACCTATGTCGACCATTATTATCAAAGTCCCTAAGTTACAATCTCTAGATTGTGGACACAAGTGCATCAAACCACATGTCTGGGCCTTTGAATGTCTTTGAAAAATATGAGCCATGTAACCAGAAAGTTAACGTCTAGGTCACAGATGGAAAAAGGTCACTAGCTATTGGTCGAGGGAGAGTTTGTTTGCCAAAACTTACATTAAATATTGTTCTCTATGTGCCTAAGTTAACTTATAATCTACTTTCTGTCAGTCAATTAACCATGGACATGGACTGTATTGTGATGTTCTTTCCATCTCATTGTGAATTTCAAGACCGGTGTTCGAGTAAGATGATTGGCAGTGTTGAAGGAAAGATGGGCGTTACTACTTAAGAAAGAGTACTACTGAATCCAAATCACTACATAGATTTCCCTTTCAGTTATGTCAAATTTTGATGTTATGTTATGGCATCAATGCCTTGGTCACCCCAATTTTCCATATTTGAAAATCTTATATCCAAACCTTTTCATCAATAAAGATCAAATTTCTTTATATTGTAAGCAATGTGTCCTTGCAAAACAAAGCAAAAATACTTATCCCATACATTCATACATACCCTCAAAACCTTTCCAATTAATTCATAGTGATATCTAGGGTCCCGCTAGAGTTACAAGTCTAACTAGTACTTGTTGGTTTATCAGTTTTATTGATGATCATATTAGGGTATGTTGGGTACATCTAATGAAAGACAAATTTGAAGCCTGTCATATCTTTACCAAGTTCCACAACCTCACCAAAATGTATTCCAAACCTCTATTCAAGTAGTACGTACAAACAATGGGAGAGAATATTTTTCAACTAATTTTATTCAATATCTTAGTGAAAATGGGATCATTCACCAAAGCTCTTGTGCTTATACCCCACAACAAAACGGGATAGCAGAGAGAAAGAATCGTCATCTTTTAGAGGTAACCTGATCTATGATGTTTACCAACTTTGTTCCAAATTCCTATTGGGAAGAAGCCATTCTAACTACCTCATACTTGATAAATCGTCTTCTTTCAAAAACTCTTCAATTTGGAACCCCATTACGTGCTCTTCTAGAACAATTTCCTCACATTAAGATCCTTAATTCCCTTCCTCCTAAAGTAATTGGGTGTACTGTTTTGTACACAACAACTTGACCCATGATCAATTAAATGTGTATTTGTTGGGAACTCTCCCACTCAAAAGGGTTATAAGTATTTCTCACCTTCTACAAACAAATTCTTTGTTTCATATGATGTCACTTTTTTTTAAAAAACAACCATATTTCACCAATACCTCTTTTTAGAGGGAGACATCCCCTGAAGAGATTTATTGGGACCCAAGCATATCACTTCCTATCTCACAAACCTTCCCACAAAACCCGCAAACACCTACCATTCAACCTGAAACTGTCCAGTCGAATTCAATGGGAGAACCAATTCTCGAAAAACCAACCTTAGTGTATTCTCGAAGGCCTAAAGCTCCTCAATAATGCCAATCTTTGAACCAAGAACCAGCTCCTAGAGAGACTATGGTAAGTGACTTAAATGTGCCAATTGCACTACGAAAGGGAGTAAGATCATGTACTAAATATCCTATTTCGGATTATTTGACTTACTCAAAGTTATCTTCAAAGTTTAAAGCTTTCACTACTAGCTTGACAGTGTAAGAATTTCAAGAAATGTACATGATGCATCCCAAGAACCTAAATGGAAGGAAGTTGTACTTGAAAGAAGTTGTACTTGAAGAAATGAAAGCTTTACATGATAATAAAACATGGAAGATTGTGGATCTACCTGAAGGATAAAATGGTTAGTAGCAAGTGGGTGTTTACTATGATGTATAAGGCAGATGGAGAGATTGAAAGGTATAAGGCTAGATTAGTGGCTCAAGACTTTACACAAACCTATGAAATAGATTATGAGGAGACATTTGCTCCAGTTGCGAAGTTGAACATAGTTAAAGTCCTATCGTTAGCTGCAAATTTATATTGGGAACTTCATCAACTCGACATTAAAAATGTCTTGCTAAATGGTACATTAGATGAGGAAATATATATGAGGATACCACCAAGTTTTAAAATCGAAGAAGGAAGGGGAAGAGTTTGCAAACTAAAAAAATCCTTATATGGCCTCAAACAGTCTCCACGAGTATGGTTTAAGAGGTTAAGTGAAACTCTTTGCAAGTTTGGATACAAACAAGGACAAGCTAATCACACAGTGTTTGTGCAGTGTGTAAAAACATGGAAAGAAATCCACCATGATTGTGTATGTGGACGATATTATGATCACAACCTATGACACTAGTGAGATCAATGATCTTAAACAAAAATTGAGGGTGGAATTTAGGGTAAAAGACCTTAGAGCATTAAGACAATTTCTTGGAATGGAGATTGCTAGAAGTAAGGAAGGTATTTTCATATCTCAACAAAGATACATTCTTGATTTATTGGACGAAACAGAAAAGATGGGCTGCAAACCTATGGGAACTCCACTAGAGAGAAACTAGATATTCAAGAAAAATGAAGAAGATCCACCTGTTGACAAAGGAAGATACCAAAGGTTAGTAAGAAAACTTATCTATTTGTCACTAACCAGACCTGATTGCTTATTATGTGAGTAT
Source organism: Erythroxylum incrassatum (assembly GCA_026546855.1). Taxonomy (NCBI): domain Eukaryota; kingdom Viridiplantae; phylum Streptophyta; class Magnoliopsida; order Malpighiales; family Erythroxylaceae; genus Erythroxylum; species Erythroxylum incrassatum. The sequence goes on from JANVCL010000008.1 coordinate 33,252,720, forward strand.
TGTTAGCTAATTTATGCACTCTCCACTCAAAGACATTTAGAGGCAGCCAACCATATACTGAGATATCTCATAGGCAGTCCAAGTAGAGGATTAATGTTTCGGAAAAATGAGAAAAGAAGCATAGAAGGTTTCATAGATGCAGATTGGGCTGGTTGTATTAAAGACAGTAGGTCAACATATGGTTATTGTACTAAATAATGGGGGTATCTTGTAACATGGAGATGCAAAAAGTAGTCTGTAGTAGCAAGAAGCAGTGCAGAAGTAAAGTTTAGGGCAATTGCACAAGGAATTTGTAAAGTTATTTGGTTAGAGACCTACAAATCACCACTTCCTCTCCCACCAAAGTCTAGTAAATCAGCCATCAATATAGTGAAGAATCTAGTTCAACATGATCATACAAAGCATGTTAGAATTGACAGGAGCTTTATCAAATGTGAAATAGAAGAAGGGAGCATTGATCAATGCTATGTCCCTACTGAAGCACAAGAAGCCGATATCTTCACAACGATCATGCCTATGCCTAGATTCATGACCATTCTAAGCAAGTTGGGAATGATAAATACCTATTCTTCAACTTGAGGGGGAGTGTTGGATAATTGATTTAGATAACTTTAGTTAGCTTAGGAGATTATCTTCTTGGAGATAAGTTTATCTTCTAGTAGATAAGATAAGATATCCTATAGATTAGATAAGTTAGTATATATGAAAAATCTAGCAATTTAGTAGTATTAGAATAGGATATACTCTTGTGTATAAATTACATATAATCAGAGAAATAAAGTGGCTTTTTCTTCTGATATTATCTATACCCTCTTGTTTCAAATAATATGGCAAAAAGAACGAGATCCCAAGATCTTAGATCTTATCAAGAAAACAATAATCGTATCAATAACATCTAGTTATATTTAAATCTTGTTTGTTTTTAACAAAGATAACCAAAAAAACCCTTCTAATGTTTTTTCCTCAATAATTTGCAAAATATCTTTTTTGTTCCTTAAGAAACATTTTATGAAACTTCCTCTTCTTTATAAAAGCATATATTGTTTACATTCTCCTAGAAACACTTGCATTTAAATATCAAGAAAATCAAATGGTCAAGCTTCAAAAAGAACAAACTTTAGAATTTAATTAGATGAAATAACAAAACGTATTATATCTGAAGAAAAACATCAAATAGAAAGGGGATATAAATAAATATGTGGCTACTTATAATTTGAAAGGAAACCATGGGAATAAGTTGCCTCCAATCGAGAAAGTAACCTATATCAAAATTTGATATAGGCACCATGCAAAAGGTGCAATTGGCACTTTGTATTCCCAATAACACCCGTGTCTGACTGAGTGCCCATGTAAAAAAAGATGTAACCGAACGATTGTGTCTTAAAACAACAAAGCATCTAAGTTTCAAGGGTCTTCAACCGGTGAAAATGTTACTATAGGCTCCACGCGGCAGACAAGTTATCATAGATTGACACTTGCTGCTGACTCTTAATTGGAGCCATTCCCCATTGTTAACACATACCAAAAACAACAAATAGAAAATAACCTATTTACACAAATGGATATGAATAAATGTGGCTGCTTATAATTTGAAAGGGAACCATGGGAATAAGTTGCCTCCAATCGTGAAAACAACCTCAATCAAAACTTGATATAGGCACCATGCAAAAGGTGCAATTGGCACTTTGTATTCCCAATAACACCCGTGTCTAACTGAGTGCCCATGTAAAAGAAGATGTAACCGAACGATTGTGTCTTAAAACAACGAAGCATCTACGTTTCAAGGGTCTTCAACCGGTGAAAATGTTAATATAGGCTCCACGCGGCAGACAAGTTACCATAGATTGACACTTGCTGCTGACTCTTAATTGGAGCCATTTCCCACTATAGAAATATATATATATATATATATAAACATCTCAAATAATATCATGGGTAAATAGGTTTTTAAAAAAAAATTTGGTTTTTGGTATGAGGAATGCCTCCACATATATATATATATATATGGTTATGTGAAACCACTATTTAAACCTTGGTAAAACTAGGTAAAGTTCTACTCATTCAATTGTTCTACAATCTGAACCCACTCGATTCTTGGCTTGTCTTCTTGAAATTTCCATGTCCACAATTAAAAGTTACTAACCACCTTTCCTTTAGCCATTTTGGTCCAAATCCTTCAACTATAGTTGTTGTTGTGGAGCTACAACTTTCATCAGCATCGTTCCATCCTCTGATGTTCAAGTCTCTTTCATATGTGATGTTGTCATTTATGAAGCCATTGCAATATACATGTTTTAATTGACACAATACATTCAAATGGAATCAATAAAATTTGCAATTACATACACAAATGTTTGTTTTGGAAATTGAAAATCCCTTATGATCTAGAGATCTTTTCATTGTTTTGCCAACAGGACAATTAGGAAGACGAATGGGATTGTTCAGTTAAGTTAAGACTGAAATGATTGGAAAATAATTGGGGTTTTAACAAACTTGTGCTATTATTGTTCCTTCTAATAGGGCTCAGTTTCAAGTGTCAAGAATTATGGCTCCTGTTGTGGGTTAGATATCATGGTACATAAGAGCTTTATCTAGATCAGTATGTGTGAGTGGTTGCTTAAAGACATTGCAATAGAACATGTGGCCATTATAGGTTGAGAAGCGTCAAAGAGGACAGAGTCTGAGGGGCTGTAAGGTCGATAGGCGAGTCAAGGGCTTAGATTAGACATTGATTATATAGTGTTAAATTTAGACGTATTTCGACAGCATAAATTGATTTTTTACACCCCACCATATACTTTCCTGATACATCGTATGGTATAATTACCACCAAGCTAGTTGTTTCATAAACCAAATATAGAAACCTGAACTCGTTACTTGAAATGAAGTACGAAGATTTAAAGATTGCAATGCCGATAACAACAGATTATAAGACAACACTCACCTCATGACGTCTTGGAGCTTGGGACTTGAAACGGACTTTTTAGCTTCAAGAATCAGTTGCACAGCCTCGGAAATGAAGTCTGCAGTTGCCACGAATTCCCTCTCACTGAACCCTCTGCAAGTCACGGCAGGTGATCCAATTCGGATGCCACCAGCTACTAGTGCACTCTTATCACCTAACATAATAAATAGTATATGCAACCACTAAGATAATGGTAAAGAAGAGACGACCAGACATCACAACAAAATGCAAAGACAAATATACTCACCAGGCACCCAAGAGCTGAGGGTCAGGAGACGACCCAAGAACTACAGTACAGAGACTACCAAAAAATTGTCGAGTTATAGCAAGCTGGAGAGCGGTTGTTTGCGATGGTGGTGGCGGCGGCGAGCTGGATTGAGAGGGCAGAAGAGAGGAGATGACTTGTTACAGAAGTAGGGTTAGCATGTTATATAAGTAGGGTTAGCAATTAGGTGGGAGAAGTTAAATTAGTTTGAAATTAAATTAGTTTCTTAGTTTAGTCCTTACAATTTTTAAAATTATATTTTCTACCTGTTAAATACAGGCATTTCCATGGCTAGGCCAGGAATTAAGAGGAAAAGTTAAATTAGTTTTTTTAGTTTAGTCCTTATATTTTTAAAAATTATATTTCCTGTCATTAATATCGATATTTCATGTAACGCGTATCGAAAACGTTGGCACCGATTAGTACCTTTGCCTAATACGACAGCCAAAGATTAATTACCGTTTTTTAGTTAATACGAAACGAAATATTTCTCTTTTTTAATTTTACAACTAATCCCCAATCTTCAAATTCTCTATTCTATTAATTAACTGTGAAAAGTTCCTTTATGATTTTTCTCTGCAAGTAAGAATTTCTAACAAAATATCCTAAAATTGATCCAATATCAACGTACCAAATGAAATTAAGCATTACAATAAATTAGCCAATATACTAATCCCATTAATTTTTAAATTTAAAGTCATTAAACATCTTCTTTTCAATTGAATCCAAATATAGCTTGCTTAAATCTGGACCCTCCCGAAACCCAAATTTTGAAAAAATTAAACTTCAAGTCGGTATAAACCTGAGTATACCCATGAGCCGGCCCATTTATAATTCAAGTCGGTGTAAACCTGAGTATACCCATGACCCGGCCCATTTAAAACACTAACTATTGCCATCCCTAAATGAGATAAAATTGGGGCAATAACAGACGGATTGAGATTAATAGGTGCACTCATCACGCAAGTTATTTTCACCCTAGAGCTATAATTAGTGATATAATTTTTTATTTTTTTACTACGAGACAATGAATAAGATGATATAGCGTTAGATTAGATTTATTTCCAAAGCATTACTTGATTTTTTACACCCTACCAAATCCTTACCTGATACATCGTCTGGGATAATTACTACCAAGCTAGCTGCTTCATAAACCAAAGTATAGATACCAAAACTGTTACTTGAGATGAAGTACGGTAATTATTAGTTCTCACCTTCGTCCCTACATTTTGGGAGATTTAAAGATTGTAAAGCCAATAACAACAAATTATAAGTTTAACACTCACACTCCAGGCATGGGGAACATCGTTGCAAGGGTTTCGACTCTCCTTTGGAGATTTGCCACTTCATCTACTAAAGGAAAACCCGGAGACATGACAAACTTCATGAAGTCTTGGAGCTTGGAACTTGAAACTGACTTTTTAGCTTCAAGAGTTAGTTGCACACCGTCGTGAATGAAGTCGGCAGTTGCCACGAATTCTTTCTCACTGAACCCTCTGGTAGTCATGGCAGGGGAACCAATTCGGATGCCACCAGGTACTAGTGCACTCTTATCACCTAACGTAATAAATAGTACATGCAAGCACTGTGATAATGGTAAAGAAGAGACGACCAGACATCACAACAAAACGCAGAGACAAATGCACTCACCAGGCACTGAATTCTTGTTCAGAGTGATAGAGGCCATGTCAAGAATTTTCTCCACCCTAGCCCCATCAATACCCTGTCAAAAGATTCATATAGAAAAAAGAACATGTTTATCACCTGAACAGTTCCTTATAACTACAATAACTAACTTGCTAAGTTATAACCATGTTATTTGAGATGACAAACTTAATAGTGAAATGTCAGGCATAAATATGCCAAAAAATTAGATATGGAATATTTGAACATACACTTGCAAATGAACCTTCACCATGATTGAATCAAGTTACAGCATCTAACAATCGTAACTATGTAACTGAGGCAATAACTCTATGTAGTGAGGATTATAAAGTCGTTTGGAAAATATTTGACATATCATAATACAACATGATGTCTAATCAAAAATAACGACATGATGTTGCCGTTATTTGTTTCTAGCAAGCAGCAAAATGTTACAGTTCAATTTGGATGCTCCTATAGATTAACCCAGAGAGCACTTACCAATGGCCTCAAATCTACAAGAACCAGGTGATTATCACTCCCATCAGAAACTAGTTTGTAGCCTAGTTCAGTTAATCGATTTGCGAGAGCTTTACAATTTGAGATGACCTACAAGAAACAAGTAAACTATTTAGAAAAAAGAGAGGGCAAGAAATTCAGCAAAGTTTGATCCCAAAGTTTCAGTACCTGCTTTTGATAAGATTTGAATGCAGGTGATTGAGCATGCTTCAGGCAAACTGCCAGCCCCCCGATTGTATGGTTATGAGGACCACCCTGTGTCACATATTATAAACATGCTTAACACGCAGGTGTGAAACTCAACAAGGAACCAATCTTTTACCAACAACTGGGAGCAACCTGTAAGCCAGGAAATACAGCATTGTTGATAGCAGATTCCAAATCAACTCCCAAAACAGAATCCCTCTTGAAAAAGATCATCCCACCTCGTGGACCTCGTAAAGACTGAAGAAAATTTGTGATTTTTTCAAGAAATAGGTTATATATGATCGAAAAAATACATTTAATCAAGTTGTTAATCTTTTTGTAATAATAACAAGTGACGAACTATAAACTGAATTGCATAATGAGTGATAATTGAGTTGTAAAATATTACAGCACAGAGCTCACTGTTTCCTACTTTTACGAGATGAATGTATAGTTGACTCATGAGTTGGGTAGTAATAAAAGACATGATAATGGTATATATATCCTACACAACACTAGAAACATTAAGCAAGAGAAGATAATCCCAACAGTAACTACCTTGTGTGTTGTTGTTGTTACAATATCACAGTATTCGAATGGGTTGGCAACCACAGAAGCAGCAACAAGTCCGCTTATATGAGCCATATCCATCATGAGAAATGCACCCACTGCATTTGCAATCTTACAACACAATGATTGCAATTAATAATTGGCAAAGAAGATTATATAGACAACAGACAAAATATAGTAGCCAGGATAGGATCAGCCACCTGTAGTCCCTACCTTCCTCATTCGTGGATAATCAAAATCTCGTGGGTAAGCACTTGCACCAGCAATGATGAGTTTTGGTCTAAACAAAGTAGCAGTTTTCTCAAGCATATCATAATCAATTAGGCCTGTAAAATAACTTGAAAAGATATTAATGTTTCCAAGCATCACTAACAACACCTAAGCACACCTATAATAAAGATGCCTCACCAGTAGATTCGTCAAGACGGTATGGCATAGATTCGAAGTAAATTGATGTACCGGATACTCGTCTTTTAGGAGTCATAAATCCATGAGATAAATGGCCACCATGAGGTAAATCCAAGCCCTAATTTAGTCCCAGAATGCAAATCAAGGCCTTGAATATTTTAATAAACAAAACAATAAAAATATATTGAGAAATGCAAGGCACAACTAACCATTATTCGGTCATGGGGATTAAGAAGTGCTGTATAAACCTCAAAATTAGCAGGAGAACCAGACAGCGGTTGGACATTGACGCCCCATTTGTTTCCATCCAAGTGAAATGCTGCCAAAGCCCTTTGCTGACAAAGAGTTTCAAGTTCATCTATGTGCTCATTTCCACCATAGTACCTATTCATATTGTACAAGAAGTAATTATTAAAAATTGAAGGAAACAAAAAGGAAAAAGAGCCTAAAAAGAATTGACTAACAACATTGCCATCTTAGCATAGGATTGAAAATTTCACCTTTTACCAGGCAATCCTTCAGAATACTTGTTTGTAAGGCATGAACCAACTGCCTCCATGACTGCTCGGGATGTAAAATTCTCTGAGGCAATGAGCTCAAGACTTTTGCACTGTCGACTCTTTTCTTTTTCAATTATCGCATGCACCTCAGGATCTGCTTCGTTAAGGCCATAATCCAGGAAGCTGCAAGCATCAGCTGGAAATAGAATGGAATTAGTGCAAAAGAATCAGTCCCATACAGGTCATGCATCTTATCATATACGTGCAATATCACAACCGAGTAAAGAGGTGCTTTTTCTTTAGTTTCCTTGTATTACACCACTAAAATAGAGTACTAGAAAGCAGGTGAAGGGGTTTAGCAAGCTCTCAATTTGCCAAATTTAATGTGTTCCTCAACTGGGACCATGAAAAATCATATAGTTTTATATGACCTCCAGAAAAACATGCTTGGAACACTACATAGAGGGCAGAAAAGAAGATAAATGCCCGTTTATCGAATGAAGTAAAACAATTCATATCATGAATCCCAATATATACAACAAATACATGATAGTATACTTTAATTTCAATGGAAATAATATGACCATTTGTCAAACAAGATTTCAGTTTGTTCAACAAAAGAGAACACAAATTGAGAATAGGCACTCTAGCAACTATACATTCAGACCTGCGGGGAAACAACAAGCCTTATCCCTCATAAGAAATAACAAACTACCAAGACAATAGCATACAAAAGACAAAACCTACTAAGATAAGGATAATGGTTACCTCCGATTTTAGGGAATGATAATGAGGCTTGCGCCTTTGTGACCAAGCTACCTTCGAGTTGAGAAGCTCCACACGGCCTCAAAGAATTGAACTTTACTTGAGCTGGGATACTGCCACATCGTTTCAAGGGAAAGAGTGGTGCCCTGGTCAAAATGAGATGTTGCTGATGTAAAGAATCCATCACTACACTGGCACCACTACAAGCCTGCATTCTGACAGCAAAAAACAGAGAAAACTTAAGCAGAGGACATCATAAGCTTCTTAAGAACAATGATCATAACCCCAAAAAAGAAATAAGACGAATAATCAGAACTAGTTGCTTACAAGAAAAAGAAAAGATTGGCTTCAGCTTATACGAATAACCTTTGAAGATGCCGTTGGTGGAAGAGCAGTGGCTGAATGAGAGAAATGGAAAGGGAGTGGGCAATACTGATGATAAGTCGAAGAAAACACAAGAAAATGCTAAATTAGAATGAGAATCAATATGATTAAAAGGAAAGTAAGCACTAGCACTAGAGCTAGCCCTAGCCCTAGCGCTAGCCCCACAAGGAAGCAATATTATGAGGATATCTACGCGATGAGTATTGGGTTTTAATCAAAGTTTTAAAACCCGGACTGGACGTTGAACCGGAGGCTTTATTGGTCACCGGTTCGACCACCGGTTGAACCGGTATGACGTCATAATTACGCAATAATTATATTTAATATTAGTAATATTTAAAAAATAGAAAAAATACCAAATAATACAAATAAATATAAATAAAATTTTCAACCATCAATCATATAATTGTTATCAAATAATAACTAAAATATCATTACTAGATGTCAAAATAATTGCATCAACCAACGCAAAATCAAAAAATCCACCAA
>JANVCL010000008.1:33303968-33343765 GCA_026546855.1 Erythroxylum incrassatum
TTATTATTAGTAATAAAATATTTATTATTATTTTAAAAACTTTAAAAAAAAGGGGGGGAAGGAGGGAGGGAAATTTTGAAAATTTTTGAAAGTTTTGCAAAAAAGTCCCCTAATTTTTTAAAATTTTCGGTACCGGCCGGTATTTGACCAATATTTTTCACCGGTACCAATTTCTGACCGGAATAGTATGTACCGGCTGGTATAGCACGATATTCGAAACAATGGTACTGCGTCCATCTTCTTCCATCCCTGTATACTGCTTTGATTGTGCAGGTTTTTGTTTACAGTTTGATTGTATGGGCATTTTATTGGTCTTTGTTTTTTATTGGGATGATTAACGAATATTTATATAGGACTACCAACTTTAAAACGTATAAGGAATTACAATAGGTAATTGATAATAAAAATATCAATAATTATTAATGAAGGAACTCAAGTCCAAAGATAAAATCAAGTGGTATTCTTAATATGATGTAGTAAAACCAAGTGGTATTCCTAATACTGATGCAGTGAAAAAAGTAGAGGATGTTTTGGTTATAGAGGTCAATTAAGTACCATAGGGGCACCATAGAGGATGTTTTGGTTAGGTTTGAAATTTTTAGATTTTTTGTTGTTTTTATCATTATAGAAAAGGAGGTGATAGAAAGGATCCCTTGATCTCATGATGACCTTTCCTAGCTAATGCTAAAGATATTATAGATGTGAATTGAATAAGATTATACTTATTTCTATATGTATGTGATTTTTTTTTGAAAATTTTCATGTTATGTAGGACATAATCATACATCATCCATTAGCGACTTGTAATTTTTCAGTATAAAAATAGGAGATTGATAACTCTACTCTAAAGGAGAACGTAGCATATTTAGAAGCTAATGAACTTATGAATTGGAATTGATTAAACAATCTAGTTAAAAAATCATAAAGAAGCGCTTATTAAAAGGTAATTCAATGATTTAGGTGTTTTGTTTCAATTTAGTAGCTTTAGGGACATTTAGGAATAGTTTTAAATTTTTTTAACATTATAATGGAATCATGACACGTAAAGTAACAAACAGAGATAATGCATACATTGTCTACTTATAATGTGCGAACACTTACAGCTAAAGGATGTGGGAACTTTATGGGTACCCTTGCTCTTATGCCATTAGTGTCATATTCTATGTCAAGCAACCACATAAGGCAATGAGAATCATTGCTACTAAAGAGATACGTATATAGAAGTTTTTAACAATCTCTTATAACCAATTAAAGGATAAAAGTTATGACCACCTAACACTTATAAAGAGATTCATCCACTAGTAGAAAGATTTGTTCTAAGTAAGCCAAAGAAGAACATGAGAAGAAAAAATAATCAAAGAAATAGAAGACTCCTAATAGACCATAAAAAGGGGCAATTACAATTGCATGGTAGATATGGAAAATCTATTCATAATATAAAAAGCCATAAAGGAATAGAAAATAGTCCATTTCTAAATAGTCAAGATCGAGTGAATGTTAGATTGTCATTAATTACCAATTTTAACATAAGTATTTATTATATGAAAATTTTATCAATGTTATATGAACATTTGACATTACACTGTAACTATGGGATATCCAAAAACAATAACATTTTCTTATAACCTTAGAACATAATTTCCAATAGAAAACCTTAATTACCTACATTTAACTCTACTTTATGTTGTAATTATCTCTTAACCTTCATTTCCATTTACACCATCTCTTTTAATTCTACATAAGAATATAACCCCTCTATATTAGCTAACTCTTTATTCAACTCATTCAAGAATCTCAACATAGTTGCTTTTTTGTGCTCCTTTATATTGGATCAGAATATAACTACTTCTATCTTCTTATGATAGTCTTCCAAACCTTTTGAAGGGAAGACTTTGCAGCATCTGATATAAACCTTGCTAGTAGTTACTTAGTATGATTCTCCTTCTAATGGGGTCTTTTAGTTCATTCTAAATTAATATTGATCACTTACAATTCTTTCTCTTATTTTTCACTAACTGATCCTACTAAATGATGACATAATTCATAAACTAATAATTCCAAGTTTACCTTCTTTGTCTTAAAGTAATTGTGATAATCAAAGATTAACTCTACTTTTATCACCCACTGTAAATAAGCATCAAGATTATTCCTACCATTAAAAAAAGGTATGTTTATTTTCGTACTATTAAGATTCCCATCTACCATTTCTTGAGGTCTTGGCTCCCTCCTTTACTCTTAATCATGTCTGACTCCTCTCTAGGTCCAAAACCTCTCCCTTTTAACCTCAAAGTCTAGATTAACATCATCAATAGTAAATTTATCATTCTCCTCATCATCTTTTGTTAGAGCTATAGGAGTATGCTTAGTAGGCCTCCACTCAATATCTTTCTTTTCTTTTCTTTTCTATTCTTTGAAAAACTAATAATGCAAATAATAGGTTTAAAACAATCTTGATATGAAAGGTATGAAATGATAAATTGAATAAGGAGAATCCCTAACTAAATAAGAGATATAGAAATAACCTAAAAGAGACAAGATGATGGCATAATTTGATTTTTAATTAAAACTTTAGAAATAAGAACATGATGTAATAAAACAAAAAGAGATCACAAAGAAAACCATTTTTAGAGGAGATTATCACTCCTAGATACCTTATAGGAAGTTTTTCACTTCCTAATCTAGAGACAAAACTAAAAAAGATAGAATTATCAACATTTGAGGAAGAATAAAGAGCAATATTTTTTATAATTTATCCTTAATCTCGAGTAGTCAATGAAAGAAGACAATATATTCATCATAATTTCCAATGAAGGGGGATTAACTCCACATAACAAAATCAAGTCATCCACAAATGATAACTAAGAGATTTTCATCTCTTTACATTTGTGGTGGAAAAAAGATTACAGAAATTTATGGATATAGTGGTGGATAATAAAATCTTTTACTACAATTTTTTTTAATTGTTAGTGATATAAGTAAGTTAATGTATGAAAGATTAAGTTAACTGTAAGGGTAAAGTGTGCAAAGAGATAAATGAATTAATTAATCAATTAAAGGATATAGAACATGATTAAAAATGAGCACACATGCTATTTAAGTGAAGAACCAAGAATAAAGAAAAATAAATTTGACATATGTTAAATAGGGTCCCCTCTTCCTACTCTCATTGTTCTTATTTATCGTGTTATTCACATTGCATGCCTTTTTATGTCTTTATATGCAAATTATTGTTATGTAGAATATGAAAAATACATGAATACATGAACTGTCTTTCTTGTAGGTCATGTTCTGTGTTGAAGAACATTAAGATTGTGATCGATTCATCTTCTTTGTAGTTTGCCATTATCCGTCTATCATGGTAAGTCGTTCAACTAAGTAATGTCTACAATTTGATCAATTTTGTATTGTTCTTTGCAATTTACCTTTAATAATGAATGATGAGTTTTTAGGTTGCAGTTTAATAGTCTAAGTTTTTATATATGGGCATTGTTTAAATTGAAACGTAAAGACTTGATAAGCCATTGTGATTAGTTCAAGTCTTCATTTAAATGCTTATATATGAACGTCGATTTTAGTATTATGTGCTTGATTTTGTGTGTTATTTGAATTGTGGTTGGTGAATAATGTGTTTGAATGAGTTTATGTTGGTGAATAATAGAAAAATATAGTGGTTTTGTTGTTATTTAGAGATGAATTCGGATCACTGAAAAAATGTTCGATGACATGTCTAAATCTATGTCAAACAATGTGTCCCTCATTTATGGTGAATTTATGCTATGTTTTAGTTATCTACATTTCATATGAGAGATATGTTAAGACAGTTGACGTTTCAGGAAAAAAAAACTTAGACTAAACAAACTGAAGAAAATAAAAGTTAACCAATTGTCACAATTGGGTTTGCTTCCACTTGTCTTCTCAAACAGAGCGTCATTAGACTTCAAATATGATTATATTTCATATCTTATGACTACATTTATTTTTACATTAATATTAAGGTTTAAGAAAATCATGCAATAATGCAACTATCACCCATATTTTTTTATAATATAAGTTCTATTATTACCATCTGTTTATTTAAATTTTTATTTGTTAGCAAATTTATAAGAGGATCTCATTTTTTCTGATTATAATCAAACATTCGCATTATATAGAAACTAAAAACATGGAATGTAATTGGTTTGGATGGAACAATGTAAGGCTTATACCACTTGAATACACGTCTTACCAATCTAACTTCATCATTACCCCTCACTCAACCATTAAAACTAAATCTAAAACATCTCTTGCTTTCTTTGATTTAATGAAAAATATTATTATGTCCAATTTATGAAATTATATCATATGTTTTTGTTCACATTATACCGATAATTGATTATAAGACTTTCAAGTGTTAATGCTTATAGTGAAATTTAGTGTTGTATGCAATATATATAAATACAAAAATATTGGAAAAGTGTATTGTATTAAATACAAAATTTTATTTTTTGAAACGCTATTTTGTGTTGAAGAGCATCCCTTATCCTTCTTCTTTGTAGTATGTAGTTGTCCGTCCATCCAGGTAAATCATCCAACTAAAGTCTACCATATATGTTGCTTTAATAGTACGAGTTTTTGCATTTGGGTTTTATGTGAATACAAAGGTCTTGATTTTATATTGTTGTTTAGAATATTCTTATAATCAATGATGAGTTTTTATGTTCTTCTTTAATAGTTTAAGTATTGATGTTTGGGTTTTGTTTGAATCATTGATGAGTAGATGTATGAATTACATAAGTATTTACTATATATGGAATGCGTTTGAGATCTTATGGATGATTAAGTGCATAATAAACAGTTAGGATGGTATATAGGCTAGAAACCCGTGATACAACTCCTATGAGGCTTATCGGTGAAAAATTCTATGAGTCAAGGAGTCACAACTAGAACTTGCTTTCTCGATTCATATGGTGTAACAATTCCATGTACCTTAGTGTTTCTTTTAATTCGAACTTAGTGTGCAAAATTGAATCAAAAAATTAAAGAAGTATTAAGTTGTATAGTTACCGAAAACTCACAAAGATTTGAGGCATAACAAACCCCTAGGATGGTATATAGAATGGAAACCCATGATGTAACTCCCATAAGGCTTATCGGTGAAAAATTTCATGAGTCTAGGAGTCACAACAAGAACTTACTTTCTCGATTCACAGGTGTAAATAATGTCACGTACCATAGTGCTTATTTATAATCATACTTTGGAAATCAACTTGTAGGTGATTAATTGAAACATGATTACTTGAACTTTAATGTGAGTAATTCTCACTTTATTAAATAACAGTTTTGCATAAATAATTAATGTTGATAGATCTTGGATGTATAGACGATTAACACTTCATGGTTTCATTAATCCTGAGTTTGTTGAGGGAGTTGAAGCTTTTATTCACTATGTATGTTCTCAACCTGCATATAGGGATGACGTAAAGATCAAATGTCTGTATAAAAAGTGCAAACATATTCTTTTTCTTCCTATTGATGAAGTGAATCTCCATTTGTTAAGAAAAATGTTTGTTCCAAATTATTTTGAGTAGACACAATATGAGGAGCCATTGATTTGTGGCACCTTAAAGGGTAATGAAGTAAACTCTTCAATAAATATGGATGAGTTTGAAGGGGGCTAGATTTAGAACAAATAATATGGGTGCAACTGAAAATCTGTACATCCAAATGGTTTATGATATAGCCGATTATACCTTTTAGGAAAATATAGTAAATCTTTAAGAAGAACCAAACCCACATGCAAAATAGTTTTTTTTTACTTACTACAATCAGCTGACTAAGAATTATGGTCAAATTATGAGACGATGACTCAATTGTCTTTAATTGCTCGAATATTGAATATAAAGTCTAAAGGGCATATCTTTGATTAAGTTTTGATAAAATTCTTGGTTGGTATAATGAATCATTACCTCCTGATCATACAATAGTTGATAATTTTTACAATATAGAGAAACTTCTTAGGGGTCTTGGTTTGCCCATTGAAAAAATTTATTGTTGCAAATTGGTATGTATATTGTTTTAAGGAGATGATGTGGAATTACAAAAGTACAAATTTTGTGTTCAATCTAGTTTCAAACTTAGAAAGCATATGATGAAACAAAAATTAGTACCTTGGAAACAAATGTATTATTTCCCGCTAACTCTGATACTTCAAAAACTATATGCCTCTGATGTTACTGCATCTTATATGAGATGGCATAATGAACATGAAGAGGAAGATGGAATAATGAGTCATCCATCGGATGCACTGGCATGGAAACATTTCAATAGCATCCATTATGAGTTTGCAGCTGAAAGTTGAAATGTTAGGTTTGGATTGTCGACGCATGGATTCCAACCTTTTGGTCAATCCAGGCAATAATATTCATCATAGCTAATCATAATCACTCCTTATAATTTGCCTCCATGGATGTGTATGAATGAAGCATACATGTTATTGACAGTGATTGTGCCAGGGCCTAGAAATCCAAAGTATAAAATTGTATACGAATTGCATCATCTTTAGGAATATGGTGTGGAGACATATGATGTGTCACTTAAAAAATATTGTGTTGAGAGCAACTTTAATGTAGACTATTAGTGATTTTTCGGTGTATGCTATGTTTAGCATGATGGAGCATTGGAGCATAGTAGGGAAATTGGCTTGTCCTTATTGAAGCAATGATTCTAATGCATTTTATCTTCTTAACAAGGCCCAAACATCTTAGTTTGACAACCACAAGAATTTTCTTCCTCCAGATCATCCATTTGGATGCAATAAACAAAAGTTCATTAAGAATAGGATGGTACAAATACCTCCTCCCCCTGACAAAGCTTGTGAAGAGATATTACAGAAAATTGATGAATTAGGGTTACTGAAAGTTACATAACTTGAAGTTAACAAAGTTAGTACAAGCATTAGTAAAAACTTTGGTTGGAGAAAATGAATCATCTTTTGGGATTTGCCATATTGAAAACTAATTTGATACGTTATAATCTAGATATTATGCATATTGAAAAAATATTTTTGACAACTTGTTCAATACCATAATGAACATTGAAGGGAGGACAATGTAAAATCACAAGCTGATTTGAAGCTTTTGTGTAGGAGGAATAAGTTAGATAAAGATCTTTGCATCAATAAATATCCAAAAGCATGTTACACTTTAGAGAAAAAAAGGAAATTTTGTGTGAATGATTTAAAAGTCTAAAGTTTCTCAATGGATATGTTTCAAACTTGGCAAGGTGTGGACATGAGGAAGTACAAATTATTTGGGATGAAAAGTCATGATTGTCATATGTTTATGTAAAGGCTAATTCCAATTGCATTTTTGAGGTTGCTACCGAATAAGGTTTGGGAAGCTATAACAGAATTAAGTTTGTTTTTCAAAAGCTTAACATCATTTGAAATAAAGTTGGTTGAAATGGAAAAACTAGAAAGGGAAATTCCAGTAATCTTGTGCAAATTATAAGGGATTTTCCATCCACGCTTCTTTGATTGTATGGAGCATCTAGGCATGCATTTAACACACGAGGCTAAATTTGCTGGTCCAGTTGAATATCGATGGATGTGTCCATTTGAGAGGTAATTATAGTAAATATTAAAATTGGAGTTATAACATGTTTTAATCACAGAATTGTATATTAATAGCTATTTGTAATGTAGTTATTTTCATCACTGAAAGGAAAATGTCAAAAACAAGGCTAGAGTTGAAGGTTTGATATGTAATGCTTATTTAGTGGAGGAAGCAAATACATTTTGTTCATATTATTTTGAGCCGCATGTGCACATAAGAGAAAGAAAAGTTCCTCGTTATGACAATGAGGGAGGAATGAGTGATGTTGATGGTAACTTATCCATTTGCGCATATCGTGGACGAACATATGGACGATGACAAGAAGAATGTTAACAAAGGAAGACATAGAGGCTACCTATGGTTACATTTTATTGAACTGTCAAGAGGTTCAACCTTTAGTGCAATAAGTTGAAGTTGATTTTCAAATTGATTATTTGGGTTTTCAAAGCTAGTGCTATTCACAACTAAAATACATAATAATGCCTTTAGATTATACGAGAAATATTTACACGAGCTAATGCCAAAAAAAACATAGGATGATATCAATAAAGGAGTTGAAAGACACTTTCCTCGATAGTTTGAGAAATATGTAAGTTTTCACTTATAATTATTGAAATGGTTGAATTGTCAGATCAAAGTGTTCAAATGATATTGCACTATTTAATATGAAAAAAAATTGTAGGCATCAGAAAATCCAATATAGAACAAGTTCATATATGATCTTGCGAAAAGGCCTTTACAAACTGTTAAATCATATCAAGTGTATTTCGTTAATGGATACAAACTTCATACAGAATATCAAAGTTATAGTATGGCACCAGTAAATAGTGGGGTTTGCATATAAGGAGAATTGATGGATTACTATGATAAAATTATTGAGATACTTGAAATTGAGTACCCTCCATTGCTAATAAAGCGAAGTGTGATATTTAAGTGTGACTGGATTGATCCAAGTCCTAATGTTGGTACAAAAGTACACAGCTGATACAATCTAGTTAAAATCAACCAATGAAGAAGATTTAGACAATTTAAACCTTTTGTGTTGGCAATGCAAGCAATCCAGGTGTATTATGTCCCTTTTTCCTAGCTTACGATGAGATAAGTCAGATTGGTTGGCTGTTTGTAAAGTAAAATCTAGAGGTACTTTTGAATTGTATGGAAAAGGAGAAAATAAGAGAATTAAAAGTGAAGCGTTTCAAAAAGATGTTTATGAAATAAATGTATATGTTACATATAACTAGAATGAACCTTTAAACAATCTAAATAATGACTATGTTGAATTTTTTACTGGAGAAGATGAGGAGGGTGAGAGATATGAAGAGGAGCCTGAGTTTGATTCTAATTCTTCAGAAAAGAGGATGATGATGATTTTGATTTACAATTAAGTGATTATGATAGCAATTCATTTGTGTATGTAAAAGAATATTATATAAATAAATCTATTATTACGTCAATAATATATTGTTATATATTCAATTTATATTGTTTTATTACTAGAATATTTCATAAAATGTGAATTTCAAGTTAAAAATATGTCACTAAAGAGAAAATAGGATATGATGCAGCCAAGGTTAAGGTTACCATGATTTGGAGCCAGTTACTTGGTGGAGGGTCATATGTTGTAGCTGCTACAGAATCAGGTGTTGTACCTCTAATTACTATACATCCAAATGAGGCATCACCTTTTGTACCTGCTACTATACCATCCAACACTCCTACACCATCCAACACCCCTATACCGACAGAGATATCAGGGTAAACATTGTAGATAAAGAAGGCGACTTCCAGCTTGGAGCTAAGGGAGTAGATGGAAGAACATATATCACAATGGTCAACAATCTATGAGTGAAAATATATGCATGATAACATCATAGGTTTACACTAAAGTTATAGATTTTAATTTGAAAATGATCTAAAATTGCTTATATATTAGGTTGGTTCCATTTGGATGCTTAAGAAACATGACATTCAAGTTCAAGGAGAAGATTGATCTTGAAGCTTATATATGGAAAAATGTCTCTCAGGCGACAAACGATTTTTATAACCAGGAGGTACAAAAAATATATTCTTTTGTATTTTTATCTAATTAATTTTATACATTAATTAGATAAATATTGTGGGTTATAAGTACTTATAGTATATTTTTATTGTTTTTCAGAAAGAATTTTTTGGGCTTCTAAATTTGACATGATGATTTAAAAAGTATGGGAGAGGCAAGCTCGTACTTTCTTGATGTGTTACAAAAGACTGTGTACGACTTCCATAAATATCTGAAGAAATATAGGGTTTTTGGCACTAGTATTGCACATCACTCGAGGCAATGTCTATTTCAGAGTGTAATTCTGCCAATAAATGTACGAGATTAGATAGAGAGTCTTCCTGTACACACTGGAGGATTTATTACCTACCAAGAGCATACAAAGAAACTTGTAAATATCTACACTATATATTTATATTATGATTTTTTACTTTGATGTATTTCAATTTAATTTGATGTGTGAATTTTGGAATGAAAATATGTGTATTATGGAAAATGATAATGTTATAAATGTCTGGTGCTATATATGGTTGTATTGTTACGTTATTTGCTTTTTACAACATGGGGTAAATATCATAAAAATAGAGGAAACTCTGTCGAAATTTTTTTAAAATGTAATTTTGTTATAACATTTAATTCTGATACAGGAAAAGTTTATGGGCAGGAAGCCTACACTCCATCAGCTCTTTTTGCACACCCAAACTAAGAAACATGATGGTGTGACCTTTGTCAATACCCGATGTAGAGAACTTAATGTATGTGAAATTTATGCTTTAATATTAATTCTTAATAATTATCACTTATTAATATAAACATTACATCATGATAGGACCAAAGACAAGAAAGCATTCAACGACAGTCTCAACACTCTGAAACTATTGATGAAAGTCAGGCATATCTTGATGTAGTGGGTATTAAGGACCATCAGGGAAGGATCTTCGGATTAAGCTCATTTGCGAACAAATGCTATTTACAATCCTCCACGTCTAGTACAATTGCATCTAGCATCCAATGAGAGAGTCCTTTAGCTTGAGAGTATAGTATAGATGTTGGCAACTCAGATGCAACAAACAATAGAGTACATAGTCCAACTCTGTAATGAGATAGATGAGTTGAAGGAGAGGGGCAACACTTCATCGCAGCAGTTAGACCATCCACCTTCACTAACTGCAAAGCTTAGTTTTGCCACTCTCAAGTCATTTTATATGAATTGCATATTTATTGTTGTAGATAATAATTTTTTATTATCAATTAAGATAATTTTTACTTTATATTATCATTTAACTTACTGTTTAGATAAATTAAATGTAGAAAAAATTCAACATATTGTCACTAGGTAACTATAGAAATTAATATCAATCATAAGATTACCAATTAAAATTAAATTTACAACTACTTAAATGTATGAAAAAAAACAATATCGGTACATTTACAGACGGAATTATCATATCCGTTGTTTACCAATGGAATAAGAACATTTCGTCGGTAAATAATTTTCTGATTGAAAAACTTACCATCGCTAAATTTTTCGACGAAACTTCAACAACTTGACTGTCGTTAAATTTATCGACACACATACAATATTTGTCGCTAAATTTGTCGATAGGACACAATTTACTGCCTATAAATGTTCCAACGGATTTTCAATACATTGTCCATCTATAACATTTATTGACAGAATAGAAATATTCCGTTGGTAAAGTTACCGATGGTCTTAAAAATAAATTACTGACGAATTTTTTTTTTCTGTCGCTAAAAATTATCGACGACCGTTTCTCCGACGACTTATGCGATTGGTAATTTTCGTCAGCAGATTCGTTTACCGACAAAAAACGTTCACATTCCATAACTAATTTCCGTCGCTAAACATCCATTTTCTTGTAGTGTGTTTTGGGTATTCTTATGTTTTATTTTAGGTCTTGTTCTATCCTCTCTAAGGAAAAAGAAATAAATTCGGAGAAACTTTTAAAATATATTTAAAGAACTCAAAGCATGGTAATAACACGCCATTCCATATTTATACCTCAACATGAATGATGAAGGTTACTTGAGAGAGAATTATATGATTCTTTTGAGTTAGGATAAAAGAATTTACAAATTGAATAAATACATTTTTGGGTTGTCATAATTAGAAAAAGATATATTTGATTCAAACTAAGAATAGAGCTTGTGTTGCTTGAGAGAAAACATAATTGTAATTTAGGAATTCTTATCAGTCCAAAGAATTAGAGTCATTCATTAAATTAGAATAATGTTTTAGTAAAGTCCTAAGGACATCTTACCTAGATTTAGTTCATTCTGTTTCAATTTATGTTTTAGAATTGCTCATATATTCCTTTCAATCAATTGTATTTTATGATCTTGTAAACGTGATTTTTTGTTGTTTTTAAGAATATTTAATATTGTGAAATTGATTAATCATCTTGTAATTTGATTTTTAATTTCGGTTATATATATATATACCTAAAGGTGGTGGACTTGCACATTAGATTAAATATTTAGAAACGTTGGGGACTCTTGTATGCTGGATACTAAATGTTGGTCGTATTTGATTCGTTTGGTCTATAAGACGGAGATGCGGAAAGCTTTGTGGGGGAAAATGTGTCGAAACGTCATTCATTGTGAAATGAGGGAGACAGCGATCTGTAACTCACTTTAGACCCACGCGAAGCACAGCGCGCGTAAGCACCTGACGACCACCCAGTTATGAGTCCTGACATTAATAACTAATAATAAATATACGAGCGCCAATCCTCTACGTTTGCAGAACCGGGAGGCACCAGAGGCGTGCGAGTACGAGGATAACGAAAGCCGACACACCACGTGGCTAAGGGCTATTGGGTTTGTAGGTGACAGAGTGTACGCGGATGTAGTGCAGAGGATCCAAGGGACTCTTTCACTTGCATCTGTGCTTTCTTTTTGTGTTGGGTGGAGACTGTAGGGAGAAAGAGCAGTGGTCTGGCTGTCTTGTGTTGTTTGGAACAAAAATAATCAAAGAGAGAGAGCTTCGGAGACAGACTGGGAGAGATAATAAACAAACCTGAAGAAAAAAGAAAGGCTAACTTGAGATTATTTATTATTAATCTTCTTTAGTTAGCTGAGAAAAGGTGAATTTGTTACTGAGAGAGACAGAGTGAAGAAGAAGAAGAAAGCAGAAGATGGAGGGCATAGAAGAGGAAGAGAAGGGGGGAGCAGGAGAAGATGAGGAGGTACTAGGATCGAGCTTAACTATGGAGAAAGTGGCGGCGGCCAAACAGTTCATAGAGAATCACTACCGTGCCCATATGAAGAATATTCAAGAACGGAAAGAGAGGTCACTTGCTTATTTCATTCAAACTGGTCTTCTAGATGAGCAGCTATGGGCTTTAGTAGATTCGTTTATTTTGTATTTATTTTGTTCTATACACATTATTAACTGCTACAACCACAACCCTTTGCTTTGCTACAGTTTAGATTAGAATGGAAAACTTTTTGGTATTCTTCTTTTTCTTTTTCTGTTTTACTATGTTTAGAAACTGTTAGGTATGTTTCTTATAGATGAGAAGGCAAATGGACAGAAGACCCTTTTCTTCTTCTGTAGCTTTTAACATTTGACAGTGACAACTTCACTTGAATGATATTCGTTCTGCGAAAATTATGGAACATAATTGTTCTGTTACTTGTTGAATGAACTTGATCTAGTTGGATTTAAGAAGCCTAAATTATTTAACTGATGACAGTAGATGCCAATGTATTTGCTTGTCATCTAGCATAGTTCAGAGGATATAGAAGAATTACATCCTTTTCTCTAGATTAGTAGCAATGCCTACTACTACAACGTCTTTTGAATTTCACACTTGAGAAGCTCAGAACTTAGTCCAAACAGTCCTCATTTTTGACATTTCGAGCCTCAACTCTGAATTGGCAATAGTTTTTCTTCCACCCAACAATGAAATATTTCACTATCTTGGCATTCTTTTATTAGATTCTGTTCACAGGCTGATCTGGAACACTGGCAGATAGACATTTCTATTTATGCAAAAAGTTCCTTGCACCTTTCCTGTTCGTTGCTACTAGTTTTTGCCCTTTATGACAAAACTAGCTGCAACAATTTTGTCTTGAGTTATAGAAAAAATTTCTTGTATTGTATATTATGCCATGTTCTTAGCTACAGGCTGTCACATATACCTTTATATGTTTTTCTAATCCTTAGCCTTTTGAGCATCTGGATTTCCTACATCAGCTCGGTGATATTGTGGCTGTATGCTGCATTCATCATCATTGGTATCCCTTATACTAGTTGGGTGGTTTGTCTGATTGTTACCCTTGTTTAACTTGGTTTGCATTTACTTGTGGTGTGCCTTCATGACTTGCCCTTTATTATAAAAATGAAAGCATTATGATTGATTGCGTTAAGTATAAACATATTTTCAACCTAGACAATTTTTGGCTCTGCCTGAGATTCTGATTCAAGATACAATTTCTACTGATCGTTGTAATGTGCTTTTGGTGCAGGAGATGGGTTCTAGAAAGAAAGTTAGCATCTTCTGATGTACCTAAAGAGGAACAGATGAATCTTATTAAAGACTTAGAAAGAAAAGAGACACACTTTATGCGACTTAAAAGGCACAAGATTTGTGTTGATGATTTTGATCTTCTCACAATCATTGGGAGAGGAGCCTTTGGTGAGGTTAGATATGAGCATGATAGTTGATACACGAACAAGGCAGACTAGTTCGTCAATTGATTTTATTCTCCTGTGTTTGTTCTTTATCATTTTTGATGTCTCTTTCCAGTTTACAATAAGTCGTACTCACCCACTGCAGGTTCGACTATGTCGCGAGAAGAAATCTGGAAACATATATGCCATGAAAAAGTTGAAGAAATCCGAAATGCTGATGAGAGGACAGGTGAGATGAGATGCAGACTGGTAATTTATTTAATAAAACTATGCCTAGTTGTGAATAACTTTGTAGTTAAATCACTGAACTCTTTCTAATTGTTTCATTTCATACCAAAAAATAATCACCTCATTACATTAGAACGTTGTTACAGTGCCTCTGGGGCCAGTCTTCGCATGTCTATCTCTACCCAGATTACAGCCATCACAATGTCTAATCTATCGGCATAAAATCTGTTTCTAAATGCAAGTTGTATCTAATTTAGTTGAAGTAATGTATAATTTGGCTTTCATTTGAAAATGTAGTTCTTCATTTTAGGGTGAGTATTTAATAGTTGTAGTTGCAAAGTCATGGTGATTATAACTTATGAGCGCTTAACAGCTTGACAAAAAGCTGGTAAGCGATGTTCTCCGCTTCAATGCTGAGCTTTAGATTGTTCTATCTTACTTGCTCTGTTCTTCCACGTACCTTTTGTTAAGACTTTACTTTCTAATATATTGTCAAACTGAGGCTGCCTTTGCCCTTACCTTTGTGCATTTCATTTTGTATCTACTTTTAATAGTTCATGCTGCTTTGCCCGATACTTCAGTACTTTGACATAACCTTATCATGCTTTGTAGGTAGAACATGTTAGAGCTGAAAGGAATTTGTTGGCAGAAGTTGCAAGCCACTGCATTGTAAAACTCTATTACTCATTTCAAGATGCGGAGTATTTATATTTGATCATGGAATACCTTCCTGGGGGTGATATTATGACTCTACTGATGAGGGAGGACACGTTGACTGAAGATGTTGCTAGGTTTTACATTGCCCAAAGTGTTCTTGCCATTGAGTCGATTCACAAGCATAATTACATTCACAGGTTAGATATCAACCAACTGCAGCTGCATATTATATGACAATGATATTGCTAGTTAACTATTCTGTTTAAGTTGGTAACTGCTGCTCTCGTTGTATTATTTGTGCTTTTTTCAGAGATATTAAACCTGATAACCTCCTTCTGGACAAAAATGGTCACATGAAGTTGTCAGATTTTGGTCTTTGTAAGCCCGTTGATTGTACAGCTTTATCTGTGATCCATGAAAATAAAGCAATTGAGGATGGGAACTTTAGTGAACCAATGGATATTGATGGATGCTTTCCTGATGCTGATAAGAAGAGTACTTGGAAAAGCCCCCATGAACAGCTTCAGCATTGGCAAATGAACAGGAGAAAGTTGGTATGGTCTTGCGATCATTTATAGCTTGATTGCTTGCCAGTAATCTCTATGAGAGTAATTATCTTAAAGAATCAAAACTTATTAGTAACTTAACGAATTATATTTTGTTTTCTGAGAGGATGCCAATAACTTTAAAGTACCAGATTGTTGTGGTAGCACCCCAGTAGTTGGGATACTTGCTTCATAGTGCTAGAAGTGATGTGTTCACTTTTATTTCACTTCCAATTCTGTCCAATTGTGCAACAAAAGCTTCAGGGTATTAAATCAGAATTCATTACTACTTGCTCTAAATTTTTGATTTTTTAATGTCAACCTTATATGTTGTTGTAATTAATAATCTACACCGTTTTATGACCTGCATTACATCCTATTTTTGTTCTTTTACCATCTAAAATCTTGACCTTTTTGACATACTGTTGAGTTTTATTCGGTAGTATTCCACCAGTCTCACTGACAGAGTAAAGTTTCTTATTGTTGGTTGGATATGGATAAGCCATCTGATGGTGCACCCAGATCTGTTATATTAGCATTTCAATCTTTCAAAAGGGAACTCTTTAAATGGATGGACTGTATTAATTAGATGAGATGCTAATACTCAATTAATTTGTGGTCTTGAAATGTTTTTGATCTCTGCATCCCGTCGTAGTTCATTAATATATTATGTTACTGTTTTCAACTTCTGATGACTTAATGCTATTTACTTTCTGGAAAGGCATTTTCAACTGTGGGAACACCGGATTACATTGCTCCTGAAGTGTTGCTGAAGAAAGGGTATGGCATGGAGTGTGACTGGTTAGTTTGCTTTGCTCTATAAATAGTGTGTTCCGATTCAGGGGATGCTGTGAATGACATCTAGAAGGCCCTTATTTGTTGCTTTAATAATATGGATGCTAGCGTTGGGAAGTCTTGTTTACTTCCATTAAAATCTTCTAACAATTATTGGTTATTTTCCATTATGAAGTTTCTGTGTATAATGATTTCATTTCTGTTATTATTATGTTGGGAATGACTTGGTTATTTTTGAACTTTGTTCAGGTGGTCTTTAGGAGCAATAATGTATGAGATGCTAGTTGGATATCCTCCATTTTACTCGGATGATCCAATAACCACATGTAGGAAGGTAATATATATATGTATTTTACCATCAATTATATCATTTTCAACATTGCTTGGTTTCTGACTTCCTCATCTACTTCTTATTGAATATGCTCTAGTATCTCGTTTATAGATGTGTCTTCAGCACTGTTTTTCTAGTTGAAAAAGTTCTACAGTTTTCCTCCAATATTTTTTCTGTTAATAACTGGCCTGCAATAGGCTAGAAATATTTGTCCGGTAGGTAAAAAGTTACGCCTTTTTCACATTTCAAACGTGTTTTGGTGTCTAGAATTCTATGATCTGACCAGCATGATGCCCTTTGATCATGTTGGATTTGTACCGAGATGCTTTTACTCATTATTTGTTCACGTTTTTATAATGAAATCTTATCTTCTTTTGCACGTATACATTTCACTTATTCCCTGTTAATCAATTATCAGATTGTTCACTGGAAAAATCATCTCAAGTTCCCAGAAGATTCAAGGTTGTCACTTGAGGCAAAGGATCTAATTTATAGGTTATTGTGTGATGTTGAACATAGGCTAGGTACTGGAGGGGCCCACCAAATAAAAGTAAGAAATTTGAATTTTTCTACATTGTGAACTTTTCTTTCATGTGTGTTTCCTGAAGCAATTATTACATTTCCCTGTTAGGATCATCCTTGGTTCAACGGCCTTATGTGGGATAAACTTTACGAAATGGATGCGGCATTTAAACCACAAGTCAATGGAGAGCTAGACACCCAGAATTTTATGAAGTTTGATGAAGTATTACTACTTAACCAATATTTATCTTAATTTTATATCTTTTTATTCTTCTGCTGTCAGAAGCAATCTTGTTTAACCTTCAAGTGATTAATCTGGTAATACTTATCTTTTAATGAGTTCCTCAGATGTTTAATTGTAAATAGTTTCCTTTCGTTTGTTTCTATTCATGCATTAAATGTTTCTACTTTTATCAGTTGGATCATCCAGCACCAGCAAGATCTGGGTCAGGACCCTCACGAAAGGTCTGTTGTGCTGTTATACTGGCTCTCTTTCAACTTTCATAATCTATCACAATGTTCAATAACCATTATTACTGTGTTCCTCTGTTGTGCATTCCATATTTCCCTGGTTTTATTGCCACATGTAGCTGAAAAGGGGGAAAAAAAGGAGAATTTTTTTTTTGCTGTTGGATCTGGACTGGAACAGCTCAGTTTTTGTATAATGTTTGAGCAAACTAGTATCTACCTGACTTGGTAGAATAAAAGATGACAGATTGGGGCAGTTTGTCTGATTTACTATGCTTTTGAGCTTAAAATGTCAAAAGTATGCAGGCTATTGGGACATTACTGACTTAACTACTTATTTATGTGCCCCTCACCATGTCCACTTTTTAATGTCAGTAACCTCCGTTTCACTGTACTCTGAACAACAGAGGAATAAATGGAAAAGAAATAGGTCATTTAGTGTCCTTGTTTTCTGATTCGCTTGGTTCTAGCACAATATTTTGTGGTGAATTAAGGAATTTGTTGGGGAGTAGAAGATAGTTCTCCTTTTGACGCTTTGCTGTACCTATCTCTTATCACACCAATCCCTATGTTTGGGTGAAAATTGCTGATTTTCTGAGTCAATCATGAATGAGCACCTACTACTGTGTAACTGCTGTTTGTCATAAAGTTACTATTGAACTTGGGATCTTCTACTGATGCAGATGCTATTAACTCCTAAAGATTTAAGTTTTGTTGGGTACACTTACAAGAACTTTGAAGCTGTTAAAGGACTACATCATTCTTTTGGTAGGCTACATCATTCTTTTGGTATGCAATTTATTTAAGCTGATATTTTCTCTCCATTTTTCCAGCTAATTTGTGTGGTCATGTATTCTTTCCTCGATGGAGATAAACATCTGACACTTAATTAGGTTTTCATACTTTTGGTGTCAACTGTATCCACTTATTCATTTTATAACTAGTCTACCTAGACCTGGTCATTTTCTTGCAATGAATTGGAATGAAATCACTTCCAAATAGAGTATGCCGTTGAAAGGACTGAATTTCGACTATTCAGTATTGTATTTTACATGCTCAGTTTTCCAGTAACTTAATGTATTCTAATTCTTTAGGTAATTCTGGGGCAGATTATACTACCAATCCACAAGCTGATGAATCAGAGTTGCAATTGCTTCCATCATCAGGTGATCCAATGTTGCCTTAATGCTTACACAATGACTGCTTGTTGTGTATTGTTGCATATGCCCAATTTTAGTTGGCTGGTTATCCAAAATCCGTGTATGATGTGTTGGCTGCTATTGCAGAACCTCTGCTTTAAGTGTACAGCAATAGTTGAGAAATGTCTTCAACACCTACTGGTGGGTTAATGGCAAGACAAGTGAATTTTAGTGTTGCAAAGGCCTTTTCATATTAGATTTAGAGCAGAGAATTATGCACTACTTGCCCAGGTTGGCGAGGTGAAATTTGCCTTCTCTAGTGGCTGTTGCTCGTCAAAGCTTAATGTTTAAAACGACCAAAAAACTAAAAAGTTGATGTATTGATTACCCCTGTATTGTAGGGACTGTTGTGTTTGCTTCTATTCATAAATTGAAGTTACAAACTATGAAGGAAATATCTAAGAATTAGCAGTGGATTATTAGAAGATAACAACTGTATGGTGGTACAATTTGGCACTTTATACATATGACTAGATATTTAAACAATAGTTTGCCAGTTCACTGTATGATTACAAATTTGAATTTTCTATAATATGTTTGTTTGGTTTCTTGAGCAAATGCATAATTGGTTTTTATCGGAGATATGACCAAATGCATAATTTATTTTGACCTGAGTTATCCTAATACGTCATGAATGCATGTAATTTACATCTGTTAGCCCCATGAAGGTCCATTTGTGCCATTCACATAGAAATGAGGCTCTTATGTAGCGAAAATAGACTTTGACTCTAGTTATTGAATATCTCTGATTGATTACATAATCCAAGTTTGTATCTAATTCCAGGATGACAATTACTAGCCTTGTTTCAGTTTAGGTTCTCTAGTGTATGAGTGATGTTCCAATTCCTAAGATTCAATAGTTTATTTGCAGATTCTGTTATTATCGAGCAATCTTGCTTCCATCATCATACCCTATTAAGTTTTGATGTAACAGTGCAAATTCTATAGTGCATGTGCATTAGTAAAAAGTTTCATAGGTTTGTGGCTATTCTAAACCTTCAGAAGTTAATCAATTTACAGGAATTGATTTTACACTTGCTGATTTTGCATCAAGTACCCGATTCTTTATCTGAAAGTATGTAATGTTAGTATTGCCGCTAGTTAAGGTACTTCTGCTAATTTTGAACATGTATGAGCTGTATGGAATCTTGTTTGCTAGGTGCAGGACATAAATTCCTATGTATCCATTCTGATCCACAAACTGAACATGCATACTTGTTTAGCCTTTTCAGAGCCAACCAAAAGATCCATCCAATGCTTTGTTAAATTAGATTACTTGGAACTAGTCAAATTCATCTTATGTAGCTTCTAGGCATGTTTTAGAGCATGATATTTTTAGAACCATCTACGGATCATAGGATTAGTAGATCATGTAGTTCTTCCATATGAGGGCATGACTAAGTGACAGATTCTGAACTTCGGAAAAAAGTTGAAAGACGAAGGTAAAATGTGAGACTAATTTGTGAAAGCTAAGAAATTGGAAGAGTTGGAAAAATCCGGTCAAGCCGAGTATTCCGTTGACAATTTATTTATCTTATTATTGTTTCGAAATATGATCTCAGAAGTATATCGGAGGGTATTGTATGTTACTATTAAACGTATGGGCCATCTGATGCAAAACTTAATAAATCAGCCATCAACGTTCTGTTTAAGAATAAGATCGAGTAGTGTATATAGGGAAATTTGATGGAACCAAAGTGGGTTGGTCTTAGTGTTCTTTTGGTGATGATGCAAGTGACAACGTTCATTACCCTATAATATGTTCCTTTTGGGGATCTTGAATTGAAACCATAACCCTTTCTCTTGATACTAAAAAGAAAAATTTGTGGTTGATAATTGTTTAATGACCATTCATTATCGATAATGTCCTTTTAAAAAGAGGTGGTACATGTATAGAAGATAAATCTATTGCTATAAAGCTCTTTATCCTGGATTTGTGGAGATAAGATGAGTTGAAACATAGTACGAACATTAAAAGTGGAGATTTACATAAATGTATAGATTAGATGAGTTGGAACAAACTGGGAACAACAAAAATATAACAGTGGTATACCTTCCGCATTAGTGAACACAGGTAATAGAAAGGAACCAGCTTCTGGCATCACATCCTTCAACAACTGTAAAAGTGTTGATGCAAGAATCGATGATTTGTAGGAATAAAAGAGCTAAAGAAAAGAATTATACAGACACGAACGTTTTTGAGATAGCTAAAAGCTCAATCAATGTTTTAGGCCAGGATTTAAGTCGAAAAGGCAGGTTTCTGGAGGTTGATGGAAGAAGTGAAGCAAGGGTAGACATTTTGCAAAGCATGTATTATAATATGAATATTCCTCGCACCTAGACTTGGCATTTGGTCCAGTCAAATTTGATCTAAAATTTTATATTTTACCTGAAATTAATAGTTTCAAACTTGAAATTAATAGTCTGGGTTTGAGTTTTATCGGGTTTAAATAACTCGAAATCTGGTCAAATTCAATTCAAATTTATTTATTTCTTTTTAAAAATTTAATGAACAAAATTAGACTATTGCATTTAACATAATCAGATTTGAGAGGGATTAGACAATTCGAGCTTGACCTCAAATTTAGTTCAAAACTCAAAAAAGTTTTTAAAAAATCTTATCTTAGCTCGAAGCCCGATTAACTTAGAATCCATTTTGTCGATTTTAAACCAGTTTAGACCCAAACATAAATTGTTTTTTGTTAAATCAGCAGTAATATATTCATTAAAATCATTACATATGTGTGAGCCACAACCAGTATCTAATATCCATATGTTATGATTAGAAACATTATTAACCTCAATGACAAACATACCTGAAGGAGCTAGCTAGTCTTGCCACAATGGAAGCAAGCTCCTTTTGGAGCAGTTTCTTTGAGTTTCTTTTTGGCTACACTTCCTTTTGCTTTCTTGGAACTTTTCTTCTTTAGGTTCTTTTTTCTTGAACCAGAAGAAGAGTCTACCACTAGCACTGGCTTCCAATCCTTCTTGATAGCTTGTTCTACTTTCTTGAGCAGATTGATCAACTCATGAATTGTCGTGGAGATTTAGTTCATTCGATAGTTCAACACAAACTGTAAATAACTATCAAACAATCCAACCATAATTAAGTCAACATTTAATTCATAGTCCATAAAAAAACCCAAGGTGGCCAACTTCTCAATATAATCCATTCATCTTCAGTGCATATTGCACTGTAGATGTCCCCAGAGTCATTTTAGTCGTGAAGAGCAGCCTCAAGGTCCTGAACCTTTCAAACCGAACTTACTCATCAAAAAGCTCTCTAAGATGAAACACTATGGTATTAACATTTATAGACTCATGATGCTTCTGCATCTCTGGTGACATAAAGGCTAGCATAATGTAGGTAGCCAAGTCACTATCTTTAAGATGCTTACGATATGCTCTCTGATCCTTATCAGAAGTATCAGTAGCAGGGGGATCAGGAAGTGGAACATAGCTTAGCTCCTCAGATCTGAGAACAATTCTCAGATTTCTCATCCAATCAAGAAAATTGGGTCTAGTTAATTTATTAGAATCCATAAGTGAGCGTAAATTCACACTCGAAAACATCTTCAATCAACCTAAATGTGAAGAGAGAAAGAATGTTAGAATATAAATACATGCATGATCATAAGGACTTGCATGACATGCATATAACTCCCACTAGTTTCAAAGAATCTATAGCCCTCACTACGAATCCAAGAAATATTATGACAAAGTGTCCTAGTGGGTCAATATCTGACATTACTAAGAATGACCTTCGGTTTACCCAACAAACTACTTTAGGTCAATTAGTAGGTATCAATTATATCAATTGCATCATGCTTGCAACTATCATCCAGTGCTATCAACTCGTGATGTATGCACATGCATTAGGTTATCAACTTTTGATGCGCGTACATCTGAAGTACACTACCCAATTGCATCTCTGTCTATGTTGACCTTGAATTCACTCAACAAATCAACACTTTTAGTGAAAACTGACCTATTAATCCAAAAATCTTATTTCCATGATTCGAACATATCCATATAAAGAGGGTTTGGGTTTACCCAACAACCTTAGCTCTAAAAGAATTCTGGTTCTCTCCATATTAATGGAAGACGTTAGTTTTCATATTATGTGTGAGGGATTTCATACTCTATTCTCATCTAAGTCGTAAGATTATAGTCACAATGAATATATGGTATGATTTAGGATGTTTCATCAATCACATTGAATCTATATCCATAACCATTCATCATCACACCTAACCAACCCTAGCATGCATTCTTTAATGCAAACATCTCCGGTTTTCTTTTATAGGTTGTGACGTGTTATGCATCTAAAGATTTGATGCTCGATTCAACTATTAAACCAAATTGCTTTCTAATGTTGGCATCAGCTAATTTCTCAATCCCTATGTTTTCAATTCCAATTTAAAATACCAATATACCAAGTGTAATACCCTCTACTCTGATGTACCAATTAAACACTTTAATTATATCGTGCTTGCTATATCTAGTCATATTAGACAAGAAATACTCGAAATGGATAAATACAATATTAATCTCTTAGATTTCCAAATAATTTGAGAACATCAAACTATCACCCTAAGTATCTCTAGGTAGTCTCCACTTAATCAAGACTGCTTTGGTGCTTATCACATAACTTGTGACGGCCAAAACAATCGAGACAACTAAATATACCAATGAGACGCTAATATGACATTCAAAAAAATTTTAGAAACCCAATTTCAAGCAACTCAATTTGGCATGCATACAATATAGAAGTAACATATTTCTGATCACATAAAAAATGGTCCGAGGCATTGAAACCAAAAAACACACAATCACCACTTCAAATAAACCAGGTCCAGCAGTTTTCTAAAAGCTGTCTAGCTTTGTCTTTTGCTTAAAAAATCATTGAAATAATTTCGATAAATGATGAGAAAATCACAGAGGCTATAACATGTTCCATGAACTTTTTTAGAATTCATTTCCAAGAAAAAACTCAACCAACCTCAACAACTAAGCCAATCTAGAATTTGTGTTCCTTAACTTTAGACATTCCTAATAGCACACAAGAAATTCTCAAATAAATATTCAATCACCTCGAAACATTTTTCCAACTTCATGGAAATTTATAAACATTTGAGAAAGAGCATGGTGAAAGAAAATCCCAAAAAAAATCTAGAATTTATTCTCGAATTTGAAAGCATGCATATTCATGTAATGTGTATAAACACATCAACCAAAATAGTGGGGAATTAATTAGCAAAAACGTGTCAAATCACATTGATAAATTTTTTCCTTCCACAAACATATTCAGCAACATCTCATGAGCAAATTTGGGCAAGAAAATTTTGAAAACAATATCTCTATACTGATTTCGAATTCAACACAATCAGAGTGCACAACTGTCACAACCAACCGACAGCATCACACATGTTATGATTTCTCTTTTATACAGGGCACAAGTTGCTCTAATGCCACTGTAGGAAAATTCCTGTGCATGCATCGTATCCAAGCGGTGCAAAAAACCAAAAAAAAATATTCTGGGACCTTTCTGAAGTCCAGGGTCTATGTGCCTATACAAGGAAATACCATTAAACCTAGCTGAAATTTCTATATATATATATTGGCATTTACACAAATCAATCAATCGTATAGTAACCATGCACCTTGTGTGTAGTCTCCTTCATTCTTCGATCTTCTACTAGTCGGATTGTCACAAACTACAATGACCAAAATAAATTGTCTCAAACGGTATTCACGCAGAGATAAGAGAAATTAACCAAATCAAACTCTTTAATCTAGAAATAGCTAGAACAAAGAAAAGAGTGCTAGCTCTCTTCTTTGTTCTTTGGAAAAACTGCAAAAGAGAATGAAGAAGAGGAAGATGAGAATGAGGTGAGAATTGTGAAGATTTCTTACTTAACCATTTTCATGATTATCATCATCTTACTTGCTTTCTGTTTTTTTAATCTTTTATCATTTAAAGACAATAAATGCATAACTTTAAAGAAGTCTCTCTCATCTTCCACGTTGCACATATCTATATGTATATATAAATGCTGAGGTAGTTCAGTCACACTGGGTCGGTCCTACTGAGTCCCGAGTGTGGAAAAAACATCAGAGACCTGTTTCAAAAATATCGATGTCCTGATCTCATTAAGATCTATTTGGTTCAATTGCTCTCCATATAATGGATCTCTATCCAAAACCATTTTACAAATCCTCCGAGTCATTCTTATGCGTGTGATCCATTAGGTTTCCAATTATATTGGCCACTTAGATTAACACTTAATCCAAGCAAGTCATGAGCGGCATCTAGTAACACATCATGGCCCCCAATTGACCGGAAAGCAAGTGGTTTGATGAACAAACTCGTGCTTGTCACGAACCATCTCACAAACTCTCCCATAGACAATTGTTGTACAATTCATCCTTTCACCATGCTATACCCCACTTGGTTATGAGTATGGGAAAATGTCAACTCTCACTAGACTGACTACATCAAATTTAGCCTAAGTGATATCAGTTCTCGTCCTGGGACTCATTACTCTATATGTCAATGTAGACATTCTTCAGGACACATGTGCTCGGCCCAGAGATTTCCAAGTAATGACACCAATAAGAGGCCGTGAGTATCATTTTCTTTTATCACAGAAGTGGTGAACCCTCTATTGGCTATTGAATTACCTTCGAATACCTCAAGTTGTACCCAATCACCACCCTATGAGTGACCTCTGTAAGGCAATAAGGAATGGAGTCAAAGCATAGAATTAGTATCCAAGATATCCGTAAGTACCTCAAGTCTAAGAATACTTGCATCATTGCTATGATGAGATTATCACAGACATTAAAATGCAACATCCATGTGATGATCTCATTGTAAGTCATCCAATGTACTTATTACCTCTAGTAAGCATCCACATCTCAACTCTAAACTTTTCATGTTTACAGTTTTTGGGATCCACTACTTGATCAAATCAAGGAGGTTGACATATGTTAGTCTGTCCGTATTAACGATGTCCAGCGTCATTAATCCTATGAATAGGGGTAATTTAGATACTAAAATAATTGCACATGATAGGAATCTCAATAGTATGATCACATCATGATTTCCTTCATACTATGTCATATATCATGGACTTCAATAATTTGCTTATAGATCAATATTAATTCATAAATAATGAACACTAAATTAATAAAGTATGCCTTTCTTTATTATTGAAAATAAAGTCTGTACATAACTTTGTACAAAGCACGCTAAAGGCGGTTGCCTTTAGGGTACTACTCTAACATAACCCAAGGCCACGACCGTGACAAAAGCAAGAGCAAGGAGTCATTATCATAGGGAATATGCCACGATTGTGACAGAAGCTGGTGCAGGGAGCCATGATTGGGTTGTTATGGGTGACAATCATGACAAAAGCAAAAACTCTAAACCGCAATCATGACCTGCATGATAGAAACATGGACAACAGTCCTAACTTGAGTTTTCGAAGGATTTTTTTGACCTTTCAAACCTGAAAAGACCTTAGGGTTGCCCTAATTGGAAATATTATATAAGACTTAAGGATGTAACCCTAAGGGATCTTCTACATTCTGCCACTTTTGGAAGGTTCAAGAGAGAGAGAAAAGAAGAGAGAGAGAGAGAAGAAGAAGCAAGTCTCGATGGTGCTGCTTCCCAGATTAGGTGGTGTCTTGATGCTGTTTCGTTCCTGGATTATCCGATGCAAGGTCTATTTCCTTTCCATTTCATTTTTTTTTCATTTAATGTATAAGATTGAAATGGATTGTATGATGATGGGTTTTGGATTATTAACGATATTCTAACTCTTCTTTCGAGATTTTACTTTGATTTAATGTTAATATAGTCAATTTTGTGTTTTATTGATTGGGTGTTGTGATTAACTTCGATTTTTGCATATTTTGGTAACAAACCGATAGAGTGAGCCGTATAAAAATGATTGGATTAGGTTAACGAGAGTTAGGCGATCCAATAGACCACGTAGTTAATCAATAGACCACGTAGTTAATCATATCGGTTTTTATGCGAAGAAAGATCCCGTGTGAGAACTGTTAGTTTAGTAGAGAAATTCCGATCTAATTTTAATTATGACTCTTTTGTTAATTGAGAGATTGCAAATTCCATAATTTAATTAGGGTTAATGATTTAGGACGTGGGATTATAACTCGAGAAAGAGTAATTCCCTTTACGATAATCTAGAACCGACAACCTGATAACATATAAGTGGCTAGGTTAGCATTAATTTGGTAATTTCTCTTAACTAATTTCTACAGTGACCTTTTGTGTTGCTCAATTTCAATTCTTATTTTTTGTTAATTTCTTGAGTTGAATTCCTTTATTCAAATTCCTGTGTTTATATTCTTGTTTCATTTTTAATTTCACCTTATTATTTCTCTGAGCCTTAGACACCGTAGAATTAGATTAGTTCACCCTCCTCGTAGGATCAACCTTTTAATTACTACAATTCATGACCCATGCACTTTCAATATTTGAGGGCTATAATTGTAAAGCTCGATTAACATGATCAAGTTTTTGGCATTGTTTCCAAGGAGCACATAGTATTAGTTGAGGTCTTTTTAGTCTAAGGCGTTTTTAGTTATTTTAGTTTAAGGCTTTTACCCCTCTTGTGTCCATTCACCTGCATGAACATAAGAGCCACAAGAAGTACAAATCAGATAATTGAAGATTTGGCACTTGACATCACTCGGTTGGAACGAGCTATCCGAAGAGCTAAACCACAAGAAGAAGCAGTTGAGGAACTGATGGTGGATGAATATAACCAAAAGTTCGATCAAGGAGCGAACCAAGGGTATCAGCCGAGAACTCTCATGGATGTTATGAGGGTGGTTGTCAATGCAGCAAGTCAAGGTGTGGCTAAGCCACCAATTCAAGCTATCTCATTTGAAATTAAACCAGCCCTTCTGAACATGCTACAGATGAATGTGCAATTTCATGGATTGACAAATAAAGACCTCAATGCACATATTGTGAAATTCATCGAAATATGAGATACATTTTGATATCATCAGATGTCGGAAGATGCAGTGAGAATGAGACTCTTCCCTTTTACTTTAAGGGATAGAGTGAAGGCTTAGTACCACTCCCTCAACCCATCCAACGTCACCATATAGGACGAATTAGTACGTGCCTTTTTGGATAAATACTTCCCCCTCACCAAGACTACAAAGATCATTAAAGAGATCACTAGCTTTCAGCAAAGCGATGGGGAGTCGATTAACGAAGTGTGGGAAAGATATAAAGACTTGCAAAGGAAATGCACTCATCATGACCTACCCAAGGAAATTCCTTTTGCAAATGCTCTATAATGGAGTAACCCCACCCACCAGAGGCACAATTAATACAACCTCAAGAAGATCGCTAAGGACTGTGGATGAAGCAGAAGAGCTTCTAGAAGAAATAGCCAGTAACAGTTGTTTATGGACGAATGAAAGAAGAAGACAACCTATAACCGTTCGTGAACAAAAGGGAGCTATAACTATCGATCAAATGACAGAAATGCAAGCCAAAGTTGACAGCTTGATTCAACAACTTAATAACGTGAAAACACTTCTGTTAAGGCCAATCAACACAAAATGTGAGCTATATGGACAAATGGACCATAACACTATTGATTGTTTCCTAATGAAGGGTGATGGAGCAAAACAAATAAACTACATAGGAGCACAATATGGTTGAGGTGGGGGAATCAACCCCTACTCTAACACGTACAACCTTGGGTGGAAAAATCACCCCAACTTTTCAGGGTCTAATAATACAGGAGGTTAATTCAGACCTTAAGGACCACCTGTTTTTCAACAAGATGACCCAAACATGATGGACTCCATATTAAATAAAATCTTAGACAAGCTTGGAAGCCTAGATGATGCACAAAAGAGTTTGGAAGGAAAATTTGAACAAGTAACAAAGAATTATGCCTCTTCCGTCCACAATCTAGAGATACAAGTGAGCCAATTGTTAAAAGCGTATTCTGCACAAAGAGGAGGAAGTTTCCCTAGTAGTTTCACCATAATATTGAGAAAGCAACTAAAAGCAATCGCACTTCAAAGACAATGGAATATGTTAAAACTGAGATAGTACACTGGATAACGGAGTTGATAATGATGAGTGTAATGGCTAGGAACTGCAACAAGATGTTGATAACATCCTAGAGAGTTAGTTAATGGAGTGGGGAACAGGAAAAGCTCAATATCAAAGACAACAACAACAAAAATTAGCTAGTTTCTAGTGTTAATGAATTGGCCTAGATTGTGTTTGTAGGTTATACTAGTTATTGGTTAAAGATTTTGAAGGTTTATAAACTATGTATCTTACTTATATTGGGGATTTCTAATTTATTTATTTATTTTCTAATAAAATATAACTAATCTGTTAAAATTAAGGGTTTGAATCCCTAAATACTTAACCTTAACCTATAACATAGACTTATCTTACAAGAGAAGTGAGGTCTCAATAACAAACAAAGCCTTTTTTGTTGGTTTGATTTAACATTCCTAATTTTTTTCATTTATATATTATTTGACTTTCTAAAAGGACATTAACAATCTTATGGTAGGATGGCAATGCTCATTCTTTTGATTTCTATTGGTGCATTGTAATGTTTCTTGCGGAGATTGAGATGCCTATATTAAAAAAATAATAATATTCTTTAAGCATGATTAAACCTATAAGTGTGTTGAAGTGAATCAAATTTAATTAAAGTTTTATTCACAAAGATATTATAATTCTTAAGTCCATATCCAACCCAATTCATAAAATAAACCTAATTTTTAAACCCAAGTCTAATCCATTATAATTTTTTTAAAAAATTGAACTCAATTTATAAATCTATATTTAAAAATAATTATTATTTAAATGTATAATTATGATATAATCATAAATTTGATGTAAAAAATATAATTTCTCAAAAATTCATGTTACAAAATTAAATCAAGTAAATAAATATGAAAATAAAATTTAAATAATAAAATATTTATTTAAGCATTAATTAAGTTAGAGTTCTTTAATATCATAATTTCATCTTCTATTAAAACAAACAATTAAATATATAAATAATTAAATAATTTTGCATATTCCATTCTCTTTTTCGATAATCATATTAATGAAAAATTATTATATGATAATTGTGAGTTGACTTAAGAATATTTATAAATATAAATTTAGACGGAATTTTCTTTTAAACCTAAACCAAAATCCATGACATTTTTTGACTTAATTTTTAAAATTAAATCCAATCCATGAATTGATTATTAAAATTCAAGTTGTTTTTAAGTCTTGGCCTTAATTCATTGGCCCCATAAGCTGTGTCAATTTGTACCGCAATGCAACCTAACCTTTTAAAGTATAGCATGTTTTGAGGTCAAATCAAGAAACATGCTTATTTTTAGGTGAAGATGCATCACCACAAAGCATTCAGTTGTATAGGCACACTATTACTTGATCAACTTTAAGAAGGAATGAAGAATAGGTGGATGTTGGAGTAAGAACAGTCCTGCACTGTAGTCCTTGATAAGAACTAGTTTATCCTTGTATTATGGTTGAGCTGCGGAGCGCTTGTAATTCCATCAAGCGGTTAAATAATTAATTGTAAGTACCTCACTGGGCCTTTGAACTCGGAGGCATATAGAATACAATAAGTCAATAAGCATGGGATTGGATTCCCATGTTTTCCTACTCCCTACAACTAAAATTACACATGCCACAACTTGGCGTCGTAAATGACACTATTCAAGGTCACCAAGAGTTCTTAACCAATATATGTTCTATACTACCGGTCCTGGTGAAAAAAACAGAAGGGAACTGTCATGTTTTGCTCTTGAACTTCCTCTGAGATTTTAGATCCACCACAATTACAGTGATGTTGTCCTTGCTTCCTTTTTGCAGAGCACGGTTGGATAGGAATTCAGCAGCTGCTTGAGCTGCAGGATCAATTCCCTCACCTCTTGATGAGGGAAGAGTGACACCATTCTTTTTGTGCCAAACAAGTATGCGTTTCCGAGCCAGTTCACATGCCTCTTCATTTGGCATGACATCCCATAAGCCATCACTAGCCAGAATAAGGCATTCATCTTCTTTCTCCCGAGGAATGAACATCACTTCAGGATCAGGAATAATCCACGGTTTCAAGTATCTATCTCCTGCAATGCAAATTGTTTGATGTTTAACTCTTCAACCACATCAGAACTCACAAATATTTTACGTCCAAGATCAGACTAGTACAACTGATTGGATAGATGGAGCAAAATTCTGAAAGGACATAGATATTATCTCACAGACGAAACCGGTTTTGCAGGTGTAAGCACATATTTCCGACAACCCAGAAGAGGTGTTAAGTATGCAAGTGTTTGTAATTGCTGAAAATGCTACCGTAGTAACCATGTGCATGATGTTTACAGAAAGAACGTTACCATAGTACCATTTATTCAGAGGTCCTTTAAATTGCAACCATGATGAAAACAAGAGCAGGTTTGAGGTATCACCTTGTCATTGACGAGTTTTGCTTTCCAAGAAACTCTATATTTGGGATTTTACTATTATGTTAACAAAATTCTATATAAAAAAAACAGGTAAAAGTTCGCAAAAGAATCTAAGTTATGCAATACCATTGGTCTGATGTGGCAAGCGTACACAAGGCAGTCAATCTAAGATTTATGTGTTCTGTGCTCATTCTTTGAACTGTAAAAGTTTTAGTACTTGATGGTTAATCTATAGTTTTAGCATTGGAACATGTGGTTCAAGTGACGACAGGGTTGAAAGCATCTTCCTACACCTGGATTCAAATCCAAATGCAGCCCTTTGTTTCCTAATGAACCAAAATTGTGTGTACATACATGCATGAATTATAACACTAAGCTTTAGGACTTACGTCAATTATCATATACTAATCCCTAAAAATATCATCTCCTACACCATGCATGCAAATAGAACCTTTATGCAAGAGGCAATGATTTAGCTGGACAAGATTTGGGAAATCTTCTTGAAACCTCAAAAGGAGTTCTGACATCACAAGACAATATTATATGCACCAGTTAACATTTACTTAACTTGAATTTGCTTTTATTTCCCCGTTATCCAAGCACTAAGTGGCTGAAGAAGGTAAAAAGAACCTAATTAGAGTCTATCCAAATTGTATGAAAAATATCTAAAGGCATCAAACACCACCTGAAAATAGATCCGACGGTAAAAGAAATTTTATGCCCTTTGGTAGAGTAGAAGTATTGACTGGAAAAGGTATTGATTATCGAAGTACAAAGGTGCTTCCCAACAGTAGTCTAAAATTTCTTCCAACAAGAGCATCCATTCACTTATGGACATCAAATGGATAACAGAAAAATTTTCTTCCTGATGTACTGCACAAGTTACTAGGCAAGACTTAAATAGGGAAAGAGACCTATGATGAAATGGTCACTCGACAAAGATTACCCACTTTGTAAGTACAGCTGATAAAGTTTCAAGTTGGATCCAGTCTGCAACCTGTCCTAACCTGATGTGCAAATGAAAATTATCTTTCGCTCATTGGAGTTTTAGTATGAGAAAAGCAAATAAGAACATGTTCTTATTAGAAAAATGAGCCTGGTTAGTGACATTGCTGAAGCGGATCACTATGATTAACTGTAATATGATAACCAGAAATTAGGAAAGTACACACCAATTGACCTTGACATGGCAAGAACACCAAATACACGATGTCCATTCCACTGTATAACTTTTCCTCCAGCAGCTTCTATTCTTGCATATTCATCTTCTCTGTTTGGCTGACACAACGGAATGAGAGTAATACAATCAAGCCTTTGTGAGTAAATAATTAAGAAACTAGAAAGCATATAGGTGTTGCTCAAGAGTTTCTTACCTTATGATCCACAGATAAGGCCACAGGATCTTTTCCACGGCATAGAACTGCCCTCGAGTCTCCACAGTTTGCTACTATAATGTGCGACGAACAAATAATGGCAACAACAGCAGTCGAACCAACAGTTTCTGGTGCAAGTGGTTCAGTGTTGGGTTTTCCTCCAACTTCAGCATCCACCTTCAGAAAACAATTGGTGAATGCCTTTTTCCAAAGCTCTTGGCAACCATCCTTTCCATCAATTACGCCATTACTAAGACATTCTATCTCCTCTGCCAAAACAGAATGGATACGCTCACTGCAGTAATTTGCCACCTGGACAAAGAAAACAAACCACCAAGCAATATGTTAAACTTGTGGATAGACCAACTGCACAATTCTGGAAATGATTGAAACATTAGCAGTATAAATGGGTTTAAAAGGAAAGACACCTGTGATCCTCCATGACCATCATACACACCAAAGAAATGCGCTGTCTGGTGAGTTAAGCACTTATTCATACCGTCTTGAACCCGGTCACCAATTAGCAATTTGATTGGAATTTTCAATAACCGAGGTATAGTTGCAACCGCATCTTCCATCTCAGGCCTTCTGCCACAAAAAGAAGTAAATCCCCAAAGAGGCACATATTCCACCTCAAAAAATCTGCGTGCAACATTTCCACCAACCTTTTTATCCACAGACAATTCAAAAACCACTGCAGGTGGCTTAGAGTCAGAGCCATCTCCACTATCTTCCTTCAGGCTCACTTCCAAAGAAAGAGGATTTCCTACAACTTCTGCCTTAACAATTGACGCCCCCAAATGTGCAGCCTTAGCAATTATATCAAGACCACATATGTTTCTATCAGTGTCCAATGAACTCGGTGTCCCTACCTCAGAAGCTGACTCAAAACCCAAGAAATCCTCTCCACATAAGCTACTGGTCTCACTAGCTATTGACAGAGAACAAGATCTGTCAAGAACCAGATCACCCTGCATGGACAGGGAATCATCTTCCTCGCTTTCCCGGGCTAAAGCTTCATCCTTAACAACCCAATTGCTTTTACTTTCAGATATCATGTCCAAATAAGGGGCTTCCGCTTCTTGGTCCTCTCTGACAGCTGACAATGCCATATCATTAACTTGGTTATCCAAAGCACCAGGAAAATTATTGTCATCCCCTGAACTAGAAATGTTAGTTACAGAACTGGATAATGCGCCAGCCATTTCTGACATTAACCTAGGTCTTTTGAAATTATAACGAGAATCTATGGTTAAGCTTTCGCAGAGTGTATTACCGACTCTAAAAGGCACTGCAACCGAGGGACACATCTCCTCCATCAGAATCCTTATTTGGGCAGTGCAAAAAGTTACCTGCCCACGACTTCAAAATCAGCCAGCCTGTCATTATTCAACTAAAATAATCAACTCCTCTCGTCACCAATCTTTTTGGACTGTGCAGGTCAAGTTCTAGCAGAAGCCCATTTTCCATGCCTTAAAAGCGAGCAGAGATCTCGATATAACTAAATCAGGAAGCGAATCTAGGATGAGGGTGAGCTAAAAAGGAGGTGAAAATGAAATGTGAATTAAGATCTGTTAAACAATAATGAACACCGAACTTCCATTTGAAGAAAAGTTCAACCCTTTACGGATTGTCTTAAAACCTGTTTAGGCCTTATCAACTCCTCCAATGGAATCTTCACCATCCACCTCCAACAACTACACAGACATACAAAAAGATCAAAAAGCTGGAAAGAGCCTTTAATTCACAAAAGTAACCGAGAAAGAGAGAAAATGAATGGCCACAAATGCAAACTTTTATCTTTAAACACAAGAAAAGAAAGAGAAAGCGAAAGCGAAAAAAGGGATCATGAGAAAGGACCCAGAAAGCCAAAGTCCTAAGAATCACAGGAAAATCCCCCCAAGGATGACCATTACCACATAATTACTTAAATTCCCAGGATGTGAGGCAACTCATCTCAGCCTCTTGTAAAGCAACTTGTCTCGCTT
Source organism: Erythroxylum incrassatum (assembly GCA_026546855.1). Lineage (NCBI taxonomy): Eukaryota > Viridiplantae > Streptophyta > Magnoliopsida > Malpighiales > Erythroxylaceae > Erythroxylum > Erythroxylum incrassatum. Next base: position 33,338,878 of record JANVCL010000008.1, read on the forward strand.
CTATCTTTAACTCTCAGAAATAACAAACAGGAACAAAAAGAAAAGAAAGAAAAGGTAAAAGAGCAAAGACAAACCCAAAATTAAAATGTGTCAAACTGCAAAAGACCCTTTTCCGCCGCTCTTTTTCCTTTCTTCAACTTGTATTACCTTACCTTAGTTCCTTTCTGCACCAATTAGGAATGAAATCAAACTTCAAAGCAGTTTGAAATATGAAAGGCGTTTACTTTTCATTTAGTCAAATAATATATTAACAAAATCATAAGACAATTTCCTTCCATTGTAACTTTGTCTTTTCATTAAAAAAAAAACCCAAAACAAGTTTTAACAGGGGAATAGAAAAGGAATTATCTTGATTGCTTTAAGACTAAGACCAAGATAAATGCTTCTAAATGAGTAAATCTTGCCTTTACTTGTTTTCTTCCTTTCCTCAGACTTTTTGTGCCCTCCGCATACTGTCCTTTTCTCATTTGATGCTTTTCTATTCCTGGTTTCCACACTATTTCATCCTTCTCCTGTGGTGTTGTGGAAGGCTTTTCAGTCTTTTCCCCAGCACCTGCCCCTGTTTTTTTTTTCCACCCTTCTTTTACTGTCTTAGTAACAACTTTTAAACAAAAGTTACCGTCTTACTGTTCTAGCTTTTCTCAGACTCTTTCCTGGTAATGTAGACAAACTTCGTAAATGTTGAGGATTCTTTATCCTTTTCGCCCTTGCATGCTTAGATCAGCTCCCATTCCTGAGCCCCTCGCCTCCTTTGAAAAGAAGCCGCCTTTTTGATCATCACTTCTCTCAACTGAAAGCAAGTGGTGGGAGAAGAAAAGTAATGAAGCTCTATTTTACACTCCTCCTGTCTTGGAAGAAGGAAGGAGCTTGGTGACGCCTGACATCCAGATTCTGAAGGAGGTTGGTAAGGTATGGAATTCGACTCTAGCTTCTTCTATGAGAGGGGACTGGCATTTTTTGCAGGTAAAAGATTGGGCTATGAAATATTAGAGGAATAAAGGCCTGGTTGAAGTCTTGCTTTTAGAGGATAACTTAATGCTATTTAAATTTGCTGGCCGAGTGAATGCGACTGAGATTATGGAGGCTGGCCCTTGGCACATTTGGAGTCAAACTCTATTTTTGCAACCATGAAAACCTGTACTGAAGATGGAGAACATCACATATGACCAGATTCCTTTGTGGATCGACTTGTATGGGTTACCACTTGAGTATTGGTTGATGAGAGGGCTTAGTGCGTTAGCAAGCTAAGTGGATGTTCCAGTGTGCATGGACGAGATGGCGGCCCATAGAAGAAGGATATGTTATCCCAGGTTATGCGTGAAGATTGAAAATAGTAAAGAGCTTTCGCTTACAATCCCAATTTTAAGACTAAGTGAGGAAGAAAAATTAGTAGATGGCAGAATCCGAGTCTCGTATCAATGGAGATCCAATATTGGATAAAATTACACGATATGGAAGAAATCAGGTAGAAGATTTGTGAGGGGAGATTACGAAGAATTGGTTAAATTGGGTGAGGAGAAGAACCGGTCAGTTGGTAAAGCTCCAGATAGACATGAAGTTACTGCTCAAGAGGAATCTAGAGAAAGTCAACATCAAGCTCCCACTTTGATAGCTCAGGAGAACACCTCTAGTACCATAACAACTCCAATATAGATTCAGGAGTTACAAAATGAACAATATGACTAGGAGGATATGATAACTTCTGGTTAGATGATAGAGGATATGAATATTGGGATAGGAAACAATAATATCCCGACTAAAGTTGAAGGGGAGGAAGGCAGATTCTAGGTAGTATCCAAGAGAAAATCTAGTAGGAGTAAGAAGAAAGGGAGCTCTTCAAAAAAAATCCTCCTCTTAATATAGTTGCCTTGAACATTAGGGGACTGAATAGTCCTTATAAAAAACAAGCATTAGTAGAGTTCTTGTCAGAAAATAATAATGTTGCAATGGCAGTGCTTGAAGCTAAGTTTTCCCATGAGAATTTTGTGAAGCTCAAACTAAATGGTCATTGGTGAACCACTCACATCATCATTATAGAAGGGTGATTATCATATTTGATTCCAAAAGGGTTATCTTAAGGTCTTGCATTCTAGCTACCAACGTATCCATGTTAGAATTTCTTTCATTGCTCAGGATAGATCTTTGGAGGCTATATTATCTATGGATCCAATTTCAAATTTCAGAGGGAGGAACAATGGAATCACTTGTTCCGGATTAAACATAATGTACAAGACCCTTTGAATGCTTTTAGATATCATGCTATATTGGTCTGAAGCAGAAGGAAACACAAACATTAGGAATTTCTCTAGAGATTTCTATGAATGTGTTGAGAAACTAGGGGTTAGGGACCTCAGCTTGGAGGGAAATATTTATACATCGTCCAAAGAACAATCAAACAGAAGGAATATTAGGAAGAAGTTGGACAAAAGGGATTAGCAGATGAAAAGTGGATGAAACTATGCCCACAAACCAAAGCAGTCCTCCTAAATCCTGATGTATCAGATCATGTGCCAATAATAATCCAAAGAATATTTAAAAGGTAATAAGAAAGTTCACTTTTAGGTTCATGATTACTTTGTCAATCACGAGGGTTTCCTTGAGGCTATAAGAAGAGGTAAGGAGAGGGAGGCAAGGGGTTTCAAAGCCGAAGTTAAAAAGTTGAAGTTCTTTAGGAAGAAATTAAACTTTTAAAGAAGACCATTAATTCAAATACAAAGATCTAAGTTTTACAGAACAAAAGACATTTTAGAAAAACTTCACAAAGGCGATGAATGGTGGCACTGGAAAACTTCACAAAGGCCCTGGATGATCACTGCTCACTCCTAAGACTAAGAGAAAGTGTCTTTTAGTTTAAACAAGGTGAGCTCACTTATGACAAAGACAAATTATAACAAAACTAACAGTATATTAGACCAAGGTGTAACCATATATCATCTCAAGAACAGTTAAAAGATGTAGCTCTCTCTTATTCTAAGAAAATATTAGGTTAATAGTGTTGGAAAGTTAACTAGGATTGCCTAAATTAGTGGGATCCAAAATCAATTTCCAAATTTCTCGGCTGATTTTTCTAGATATTTTTAATGTAATCCCTTAATTATTTCCTACTCTGATTGTATATATTTGTAGAGAATGATTAATGAAAAGGAGGGGAAAAAGATTATTCACATAATCCTTTGTTTCATGGTATCAGAGATCTAGGTTTCCAGCCACCTAAAATCTGTCAGCCACCAAAATTTTCCTAGTTACCTGAAATTTTTTCTTCCTCTACTGTCACAACTATGTCTGAAGGTAGCCTACCACCATCAACTAAAGAATATTCCAATTTTATTTCAAGAAATACCTGTGGTGTAACCTTTCCTTCTTCATTAGATGTAAATCACTCACTACAAATAACCCAACAAAAATTGAATGGGTCAAATTTTCGTGAATGGTTCCAATATATGTTGTTAGATGTTTGAGGGAAGGGAAAAGAAGGTTATCTTACCGGTGAACTCTCTTCTCCAGCCAAGAATGATGCTAATTTTAAGATATGGGAAGCTAAAAAGTCGATTGTCATGGCCTAGTTAATAAATTCAATGGAGCCTAAAATAGGACACACTTACCTATGCTACAAGACAACACACGAAATTTGGAGGGCAGCACAGGAGATGTATTCAGATTTTAGAAATACTTCTCAATATAGCCTAAAATAGGACACACTTACCTATACTACAAGACAACACACGAAATCTGGAGGGCAGCACAGGAGATGTATTCAAATTTTGAAAATACTTCTCAATATTTTGAAATTTGATCAACTCTTCGAAACACAAAGCAAAGAACAAAATATATAACATAATACTACAATAGATTAATTAAACTTTGGTAAGAGATGGATTTATTTTATACAATTCCATGGAAGTGTGTAGACGATGGAATGCTCTATAATTAAGTACTTGAAAAGGATCGTGTTAAGTCAATTATAATGCATATATTTTGGACTTAATATTTATTGATTTGTGAAATTGGTATTCAAAAATTGATGAAATTAATTGCTAAATGTCCACAGATGGTTTTCAATGCCGTAAAGACGAAAAATGATCAAAAAGAGGAAAAATATGGCAAGAAGTTCAAAAATTCCAGATTGGTCGAAATTCAAAGATTAGGCGTAGGCACGCCTAAGGTCATAATCCCAAATATACAAATTTTTCAGATTTTGAATCCAATTAGAACACAACCATCCAAGATCTGCTGGACTTCTTTTCAAGAAATCTCCTACCTAAATTGGAATACAACCTAATCTGAACAAAATCCATTGAAGATAATAGAGAGGTTTAATTGAAAGAGGAAACTTGGTGATTGCCGATACACATGGGTTAGGGTTAAACAAGAGGATATATTCTGTTTTTCAAGGGGGACGGCGGCACCTCTCTATTTTTCGTTATTGGCTCACGATTTCAGAATTATTCAAACAGTGACTTCGTTGTTCTCATCCCCAGTGGTTGCTGCATCTTTGATTTTTCATTAACCCACGTTGCTGACTCTTCCCATTCCAGATCGACGCACTCTTCTCCTGGCTGCCGCACGTTGTTTTTCCGCTGGCCCACGTCTCTCAATTCTTCCAATAGATCATTGCATATTCATTCTCCAGTGGCTACCGCAATTTCGTTTAATTATCTTTTATGGTTTAATTTTTCTGCACATTCTAATTAGTTTATTCGTAGGCTTAGGGGATTTAGAGATTGCAATTTTCTGTTTTTTTATCTTTAAATTTTTGCAGATTTCAATTAGGGCTTTTTATTATTTTCATTAAAAATCAGTTATGGAGACAATTCTTTTGATTTCAATTTAATTATGATTAACTAATTTTCTTGTCTTGGTTGAGGGATCCATGTTTCATGTTATTATG
>JANVCL010000008.1:33343865-33354494 GCA_026546855.1 Erythroxylum incrassatum
CTTGATTTGAGCAATCTAGTGATTTGAGATTATGGAAAATTTTGGCAAAGGAATTTGAGATTAAAATGGATGAATTTCCAAAAGGAAACTTGAATAAGATTGAGGAAAATGAGATTGAATAAAGATGAAATGGAATAAATGTGTTGAGAAAGAAAGAAAAAAAATTATCCAGTTTTCGGATTAGTCTCAGGGTTTCCAGCGCAACGCGACACTTTTCTAAAGCTTTTGTTTACGGATGTGGGATATTTTGTTTCAGTTCGACTCGAATTCGATTTTGTTTTTGCTTCCATGCTATGCTTTCTGAATTCGCTTTTCCGGTTGGGGTCCGATCTCGAGATTGGGTCCCAACAATATGTTTCTAAATGTATAATATGCCAGCAAGTTAAGGTTGAGCATCAGAATCTAGTTGGGAAGCTACATTAGTTACCTATTCTGGAGTGGAAATGGGAAGGAATCACTAGGAATTTCATTATGGGATTGCCTAAGACTCTAAGGCAGAATGATGTTATTGGGTAGTGGTAGACCTATTGACTAAGTCAGCCCATTTCTTACTAGTGAGAGAGAATAACTCGCTAGACCAATTGGCTCGAAGGTATATGAATGAGGTCGTTAGATTGCATGGAGTTCCAATGTCCATTGCATCAGACAGGGATCTCAGATTCACTTCGAGATTTTGGAAGAGCTTGAAGTCAGCTATGGGTACGAAGTTAAATTTCAGCACTGCATTTCATCCCCAAACAGATGGACAGAGTGAGAGGACAATTAAAACAATTGATTATATGTTCAGGACATGTGTATTAGAGTTCCAAGGAGCTTAGGATCAGTATATAGTACTGATTGAATTTGCTTATAATAACCATTATCACAGCATTATCGGAATGGTACTTTATGAGGCATTGTACGGAAAAAAATGTTGATCGCCTCTATATTAGGATGAAGGGGGATTAAGAATGATAGAAGCCTTGAATTGATACAAGATATTATGGATAAGGTGAAACTGATCTGGAGTCGAATAAAAGCAACTCAAGATAAACAGAAGAGCTATGTAGATCAACATCGAAGAGATATGGAATACAGTGTAGAAGATAAAGTATTTCTCATAGTGTCGCTTTGGCGAGGCATGTTGAGATTTGGCAAGAAGGGCAAGTTGAGCCCTAAGTATATGGGTCCTTATGAAATTCTTAAGAGAGTTGGACCATTGGCATATAGATTAGCCTTACCTGCTGAGATGTCTCAAATACGTGAGTATGCTAAGGAAATATAGGTCTGATCCAACACATGTATTACCGACTCAAGATATCGAAGTTGCTAGTAATCTGAGTTATGTTAAGGAGCCAATGCAGATAGTAGGATATCAGACAAAACAATTAAGGAATTGGAAAATTCCAATGGTGAAAGTCCTGTGGAAAAATCACTCAACTACAGAAGCAACGTGGGAAACCAAGGAGCATATGAAAAAGCAATATCCCCATCAATTTCATCAATCAGATAAGAATTTCAGGGACAAAATTTCTTAAGGAGGGCAGAATTGTAACATCCCATGTTAGAGACTAGAACCCCTGAATAGTGAACATGAGAGGACATTGAGGAATTAGAAGTGCATTGCATGCTCATGCATAATTTAGTACACACATACACGTTAATAATTATTTTCGACACATTAAAATAATTGTACATGCATTGATTGACTTTTTCCATGTATAATTGATTTATAAGTGTGATTATATTGTGAATTGTGGATTATTTGTGTTGAAAATTTATTTTGAGAGTGTCACTATTATTTCGAAATTTTTGGTAAATTTTAGGAAATTTTTTAAAATTTGAGATATTTTGGACTAGGAAAAAAATAAAAAAATAAAAGATAAATGGGAGTGTGACAAATGGCTTACATGTAAGCGTAACGTGTGGCAAGATTTCTTTAACCCACTAGTCATATGTTTTGGCTGGAGAAAATTTTATGCTCTCTTTCGGTTGTTCTTCACCGAAAGCATCAATGCAAAAAGAAAAGCAAATTCTCTCTTCACTCATCCATCACCAAAACATCTGTTTATTGCTATATAATTATCAGTCCATAAAATTGCTCTATTTCATTATCTTGTTTTCCCTCCATTCACCGAGAGCTCATCTTCACCCTCACTGTTGGATATTTTACTGAAATCAAGTAAGTGAGCTCTCAATTTTTTGGTTATTGTACATGAATTTTGATAAGGTTTTAATGGTTGGAAATGAATTCATGCATGAGTTATCTAGGTAGAAAGGTTTCGGATAAGTAGAGTGATAGTGATGAATGAATTGAATGGAAAATTTGTGAAGTAGAATGAGCAGGAAGTGTAATATCCGATTGTGATAATTTGAGTTTTTGAGTATAATGAGAATTTATGAAGTTGGAAATTGCAAAAAAATGTGAAAAGCATAATATAGGTTTTGTTTAGGATTGCCGTTAAGCATAAAAAAATTTAGCAGTGAGAGAAAGTTGGAAATGGTGTAGAGAGATTGTAGTTTAAATAGTAGAAGAGAGGAAGAAGTGCTGCAAAATATAGAAAATAATGGAGGCACGATTGTGCACCCAAAGGTTTCCTGAAACTGAACAGCTTTAAGTCTTGGCTATAACTTTTTCATCTGACCTCCAAATGACTTTAAAATTAAACCAATATATTACTAATATATTGTTCTTCCTCTTTATGAAAATTTAGAACCATTTGAATTTATTCGGGAAAGATTTGATTCATGGATTTAGAATGCCAATGACGAAATGTGCTGGAATGTTATGAACTGGAGAGCTTTCACTAAACATGCTTTGGTATTTTAATTATACCTTGACCAGTATATCTCAAAATGAGATGATTATTCATTTAAATTGACCTAGAGACATTTGGCTACAATTTTTAAGAAGAAATGGAATTTGAATTTTATCCTTAAAGGTCTTGAAATTTAGCTTGAAATTGAGTCTTGGCCTAGGTTGTAGCACTACCCATGACAGAGAACATGTGCAGTTGTTATCGAATAAACGATATTGATATAGGCCTAATCAGACTAAGTAGTCTTCACAAACATTGTAGCTTATTCTCTTAGTTTTCAATTGGCATAAAGTTTGCAATTTTTGAATATTGGAATTAAGAGATATGAGTTGTACAACTTTGCATGCATGATCATGTACTAGCCAAAATTTCAAATGTACTCTGTCTGTAGTAATTTAAGCATAACTCATAGAATAATGAACCAAATTGTATGATCTTGGTGTCATTAGAAACTTAAGATGTTATGGAACATTGTCTAGAAGAAGGTGTTACATAAATATTCCATTTTCTTTGTCATAACGATCATACAAAGTAAACCCGAAAGTTTGTTTTGAGAACAAAGCTGGAATGGTTAATAAGTGTTTGAATTATGGGAACTTTGGAGTCAAATTTATGTTTGCATCAGATTATAACAAAAATATGCTCGGAACTTTTTTATTGAACTTGCATAATACATGATACATTTTTAGATGTATTTATTCAATTAATTGAGCAATGTAGTAATATGAAATGTGTATGATTGCATATAGAAGGACACGTAGAGCGACTACTTCAAGATATTATTGGGACTTCAAGGTAATACACAAAAGGGAGCAATTGTGAGTAACCTAAACGGTCTCACCTTGTTATGTGCTTGTTTTGAATTATGTTCTAAATGTGGAATTGATTGAACTTATTCTGGACAATGAAGGTCCGTGATTTATGATTTATGAATGAGATAATTAAAGTGCTCCTTGTATATGAATTTGGCAAAATAAGTGTTTCTAAATTGATATATGATGTATATGTACTGAATTCCGGACATGAAATGTCCGAGGAGTCTGATGTATGAATAAAACATTGGAAGTGCCATTTAAATGTGAATGTGATTGACTACATGTTTTTCAACTTAAATGTTGAATGCTAGACTAAAAGTCCGATGAAAAATATGAATGTGACTGAATGAGCGTAATGATTGAATTTGTGGAATGCATTTTAATTCCAATGGATGAAATATAAATGCAGTTGTGACTAATGTCATCATTGAAAAAGAGCTTAAAGCTCATACATTTGTGGAAAGAGCCTAAGGCTTAATGTGTACAATGACCCCTAACGAATAAGGGATAGTATGAAAGAGCCCGGTATCCACAATGGATATGGGACAGTGAAAAAGGTACATGGTCAGAACAATGTAATAATTAAATTGAGTCTCATAAACATTACACTCAAATATGACATGAATGGATAAAATGACTGCTTTTTTTATGATGACTTTTCTTTGCTAAGTCAAAATGACTTTACGATTAATAATTTTGATGAAGATCAAATAATGAGATGAAAGAAAATGAGACAAATGCAATATGAGACGGAAGCTGAAAATGAGACGGAAGCAAAATGAGACGGAAGAAATATGAGACGGAAGGAAAATGAGACGGAAGTAGACACAAAATGAGACAGAAGAAAATAAGATGGAAGTAGACATAAAATGAGATGGAAGAAAATGAGACGGAAGTAGATACAAAAAGGAGACGGAACAAAATGAGACGAAAGAAATGAGACGGAAGAAAAAAATGAGACGACAGAAAATGAGACGAAAGCGGAAAGAGAAAATAAGACGAAGACCCGATACCACATCGGATGAATAGTCAGTTTGAGTTAGTTACAGATCTCAACTGAATAAGTGATTCTTTAAAGATAAAAAAAACAAGAAGAAAGAAGCAATTATCAAGAAGCGGTTGAAGACGAAGGCTATAAATACGAGTTGGATTTGAAGACTGCAGAAGTTAGTGAAATTCAAAAGAGCTAGAGATTCAAAAGCTGGAAATTTTATTCTTTGTGCTAAACTTAGAGCTACTATTGTTTGTAACAAAGCTCGAAACATCTTTCAATAGAAAGAACAAAAGCAGATAGCCTAAAGAGGCTAAGTGTGAAAAGAATACTTGATGTAAAAGACCTGAAGAGGCTCGGAGAAAAAAAATACTTATATCTTTGCAAAGTATAGTGAAATCTCAGAAAGAATTATGAGGATTGGACGTAATCCACGGTTTGGGGGTGAACCAGTATAAATCTGTTGTGTCAACTCTTAACTATTACTCTTACAGTTTTATACACGCATTTAGAAATAACTTGAAATATTTCATAATACCGATTTTCAATAGTTTTGAGAAAAAACAAGTTCTACAAGAAGTTCGAGAAGAAGGGATCATCGAAAAAGAATACACAATTCAACCCCCTTCTTGTATATTTTGTATATCGAATATTAAGTCTATACTAACATGTGATTTACTTCAAAGCCTCCCTTGTTAGATAAAATTTCCTTTAGGAACTTGACATAAGAAGGCATCTACTTCGAAGCATCATTAAAAGGTATATTAATATATGTTTTTTAAAGAATCTATAAAATCTTCCCAAATTGTTTATTTAATTTTTTCTCAACCAATCTTTGGGGGAATGGTATAGACAGTTTGTATAGTGAAGGGGGATTGTATTTAGGTAATTCAACTTCTTCTTTCTCTCTCTCAATTTTCCCCTCCTCCTTAATAGTTGTCTTACTTCCCTTATTTCCTTTACTCTCTAATTTCTCCAACCTAAGGCTTTCAGTTAGCCTATCACTCCTCAATGTCATAACACTACAATGCTCTATAGGGTTCTTAGATTTGCTAGGCAATTGACCCAGTGGTTTATAACAACATTGACATGTTGGGAAACTTAAGCTTTAAGCATCTTACTGTTGGTGGCTATATAGTCTACCTTAGCGATAAATTTCATAATCTCCTCTTTAAACTCCTCATTTAACTTAGCTTAGTTTGTCAAAAAGTTATTTAAGAAGGACTCTAGGCTGGGTTATTTAGGAGGGGGATTAAAAGATCTAGGTTAGAAACCAGGTGATTATCTATTATTTTGAGTTGTGGGGTTGCACTTGTTTCTATAGGAGAGGTGTAGGCAGTTCCTTCGACCAGGGTTATAATTAATAGAGAATGGATCATTTTTCTATCTAGGGTTATTGATGAATTTAGTTTATTCAATCGTATAATCATGAAAAAATTGGTTCTCCAATTGAAAATATGTAGCTAAGTATTGATAGGTGTTAATTATACTATGTTTTTTCTAGATGTTTAGATGTGTTTTTTAAAGTACTTCTTAGATTATGATCATGTGTATAGGCCTGGAATTATGTTGGTATTAATGTTTGATATGTATTCTAAGTGCTTGTGTGGTTTAAAGCATGATTTAGATCTTAATTTTATGTCTCATGAGATGTTTGATGTATTTGTGAGTGTTGAAAATCAGATAATTAAAGAACAATGAAGATTTGAAGCAAATTACGGATACATAGTTGTGTCTATAACCGTGTATGTCTCTTAGCTTGTGCACAATCCCAAATATTGGAGATTTGTGAGTTATGCATGGTTTAATGCACAACCATTCATCAGACTGTGCATCTCCCAAACAACAATTCTAGCAAATTTCATTTTTTCCAGCGCGAATTGTTTTGGACTTTTGACATTTAGGCTTTTTTGTGGAGCTAAATTAAGTAGGAAATCCTTAGAAAGAACTCTAGAAGCCTCAAGAACTATTTAAGAACGTAAAATACTCCAAAAAATGAAGCAGTCATATATCACATTGAATCAAAGTGGAGAGATTAAGAAGAATATTAAGAAAAATCTAGTATTTCATATTAGGGCGTTAAATAGTTTTTATTTTCAAAAAATTAGATAATGGTAATTTTTAATTCAAATATTTTAAAAACTTCATGATTTTAGATTTACCAACAATGTTTAGTTAATTTTCAAAAAAAATAAGACAATCTTAACTTTTAATTTAAATATTTTATTTTAAACGGTCATAACTTTTGATTAAGATATTTGATTTGAATAATTTTTTTATTCAATATAACTTTTTGAGATGAGTGCATTTATTTAAATTTTTCGGGATAAAAATAGTTTGAAGCATTTTAAAGCTTAAAGAACTTTTTTTAATGAATTTAGATCAACTAACAATTTTTAGTTAACTTAAAAAAAATTAGTCAATCTTAACTTTACTTTTGATTCATAGCTTTTAAACGGTCATAACTTTTGATTCAGACATTTGATTTGGATAATTTTTTTTAATTCAATGTAACTTTTTGAGATGAATGTATATATTTAAATTTTTTCAAGATAAAAGTAAATTGGAGCAATTTTAGACTCAAATAACCATTTTTTCGTTGAAAACTTCATGATTTTAGATCTAGCAACACTTTTTAATTAACTTTCAAATAAAAAATTTAGACAATCGTAGCTTTTGATATAAAACCGGTCATGACTTTTGATTTAGATATTTGATTTGAGTGGTTTTTTAATTCAATATAACTTTTTGAGATGAATGCATTTATTTAAATTTGCTCGAAAAAAAAGTTGTTTAGGACATTTTTAGACTCTGTTAAAAGCATCATAAATTTAGATCCGCTAACAATTTTTAGTTAACTTTAAACAAATTCAGACAATTATAACTTTTGATTCGAATATTTTATTTTAAGCTTTTGATTGAAATATTTGATTTTTTATTCAATATAATTTTTTGAGACAAATGCATTTATTTAAATTTTTTTGAGATAAAAGTAGTTTGGAGCATTTTTAGACTCAAAGAACCATTTTTTTCTTAAAAGCTTCATGAATTTAGATCTCCCAACAATTTTTGATGTCTTAAAAAGCACATTCTTAATGTCTAAATTAGTATCTTGAGTACAGAAATTTGCGTATTGGAGGTCATAAATGCGTATTAGTTAATGTTTGAAAGAACTCAAAGCAGAAGTTATGGCGAGATAAGGACTCTATATAAGTTGTATAAAGGAAAAAGAAGACAAAACTCGTTTGAAAGCGGCATGGGTATTGCCAAGGTACAGTCTTCTTCGTCGACATCTCCTTGTGCTCATCTCAGAACCGCATACCACAATTGTTTTAACAGGTCTATCTGTTTCCACTTCCTTAACAATTGGAAACCCATCTCAAAACTCTGAGCCAAGTTCCTTAAATTTTCTAATTTGTACGTTTTATAGGTGGTATTCGGAAAAGTTCTTGAAGGGTCAGTGGGACAAAGAGGAATGCGTTTCTGAGTGGCAAAAGTACCGAACTTGCCTCTCTGTACGTATGATAGAATCTATGTTGTCTTAACTGTTACAAATTACTGTTTCTGATGCTTTGGGGTTTTGTTACAGAAACATTTGGATGATAAACACTTGAGCCGCTTCTTGGACGCTGAGCTCACTCCAGCTGATTTGGGGGGCTCAATCGACGGTGTTTCTCGATAACTTTGTGGTTATCTGATGAACGTGTTCACTGTATGGTGATTGCTTTTGGTCATTGCAGATTTGTTGCTTTAGTTAATGTATTCGTTTACTCCAAGTTTTGGTTCGAGCTTTATTGTTTGCCTATTCCGATCTAATCGTGCAAATTACTACTGCGAGGACAAAGGACACTGCTTATTGATTCTAAGAATGCTAATTTGAGTAAGAAAAGAAAAGGTTAACTAGGATTCGTTAGTATAATATTTGTTCTGGGAAGGTTAGAAACTCTCATTATTCAATGGATAAAGGTAAAGCAAAAACCTTTCAGAAATATAATTTCTCAAGCTTAAGGGATTCCCGCACCCCCTCCCTGACAATCATCTTCCCCTTTAGTTTGTCAAGAAACAGTGAAATGAAGTGTACACTAGTGATCTTTGATCTCTCTTTATTGTTACTGGTACTGCATTTGTGTGCCAGTTGGAACCATTTCGCCAAGTTTAATTTTCAGCTCTCACTGTTTTTCTTATCTCTTTGTTTCTTATTCATATGGTTTTTATGTAATTCTACTACTGAATAGGATGCTTTACTATTGCATCATGGAGGATCACACTTTTGTGTACTAGAGGCACCCCTTTATTAAAACCATTTGGTGACTTTAGTAGTGACAGCAATGGACTAAGAATGAAAAAAACCAACATTCCACATAGATATCACTGTTTTCCTTGAACAATTTGTGTATGAATGCTGATAGGAAGTTGAAGTCTCCATTCATTTCTATTCCAGAATTATTTTGTAGAAAATGTACCTCAAATCTATCACAGCTGAAAAGGAAGTCAAAGCCTCCATTTGTTTGTTGGTTGTTCACTAGTAAACAACAAAGTCAGCATTGTTGTGAAAATCATTTTCTTGTTTTTGTGTTGTGAAAATCTGAACTTGCCTTCTTAAGTCAATCGTAACCCTTGTATCATTCTACATTCAAGCTTTTACTTTATTGTAGATAATCTATTGTAATTTACAAATTGATGCTCCCATGCTTCTATATTATGCAGATTGTTTCTGATCATATCATCAATTATGCAAGCATTATGGATCCTATTGTTAGATGTACCATCCATCCATCTACACTGACTTACCAGTCAACTTTTGATGCATAAAATGGACGTCTAAGCAAACAGACAAACATTGTTTGGCACTGCTATTAATGTTGTATATCTTACCTTGATAAGGGTGTTAAATGTACTATATATCTTCATAACTTCTGTGCTATTAATGCTGTATATGCTGAGTTTTTTGTCCACTGTATATCTGTCAATTGTGAGTATTAATGTTTTTCTAGAAATGCATAATGCAAGTCCAACGAGCCTTAACTCCAGTGGCATCTAATTTTGCTTAGATGAGTACCATATAGCTGCAGCCCTATAGCTGAAAACTCAGCCAGCATTTTCCCCATTCTTATTGATTGCAATGCTTGCTTGTGTGATACCTGTAAAAAGTGTATGGACTGACTTGTTATGGACTGACTTGTGATACCTATAAAACGTGTATTGATTGCAATGCTTGATTGTGTGATACCTGTAAACTCAGCCAGCATTTTCCCCATTCATGTTTGTTATTGTGTGATGCAATGCTGACTTGTTACTCCTCCAATTACTGCACTATAATGCTAACTACCAAACTTTGGAACAATTCATGTTTGTTATTGCTTTTGGTTTACATTCATGTTTCATAATTGCAAGACTGTTTTGTATATATCTGATCACATGATTTTGAAGGAGACATATATGTATACTTCAAATGTTTATCATTTCTTTTTCTTTATATTCAAATGTTTTTTGTTCTTACTCAGCCAATACTCAGCCAATATTCAAATTTACTCAGCCAATATTCAGCCAAGTTATTCAGCCAATATTCAAATGTTTACTCAGCCAATATTCAAATTTAACTTGGCAATAGGAATACTCAGCCAATAGGAATACTTCAAATGTTTATCATTTCTTTTTCTTTATATTCAAATGTTTTTTGTTCTAGCTAATGGATATTTGCATTAGAGACGTAATATGTCCAGATTACAGTGATGGATTAGTTGATAAAACGCGTTTTATGCACTAACGTCAATGTCAATGCAGGTGAATCCCATGGGACCTGGTCTACCCAAGAAGAAGAATAAGGCTACACCAAGTAGCTTAGTTCCTACACAACTGCAGTCGCGGTACCGTCAGCTAATTGGAAGTGCAGCTAGTGATCTATGCGATCGTACACAACCACATAATAAGGCACCTGCACCTGCACTTGCACCTACACAGGCAGAAGCTCAAACCCATTCACTTTCCGAACCTACTACAACACCAAGAGAAGGAACATCTATGC
>JANVCL010000008.1:33358874-33378386 GCA_026546855.1 Erythroxylum incrassatum
TTAATTAGTTTGTGTCAATTAGAAAACGTATTTCTAATTTTTATGTTACATTTATTTTAAAACATATATCCAAAAACTTATTTATAAAGATTTTTGTCTTATTATACTTGTACGTATAATAATGTATCTGTTCATACTTTTAAGCCTTCCTTTGCTAAAGTGATGTTCACAGAGAGAATATCCAACAAGTTTGTTGACAACATCTCCATCCTCTCCCATTAACACGACTGCACCGTGATCCCTCCATTAATGCACCATCAGTGCAGTAGAATTACTAGTACCGATGGATTGGCTTAGAGAGTGAGGAGAAACAACTCTCAACACAACGTTTTCGTAAGAACCATTTTATCAATGTAAAAAACTAGTCATTTTTCACTGCTAAAGACTTCAAAAAAAACAGAGACTTGAAAGCCATAGATGTTCGTACGGTGTTTAGTGATATATGCATCTCTTATACTCCCTCCTATCCAAAATAAAAGTCGTTTTAGTGAGATTTTAATTATTCAAAATAAGTATCGTTCATGACTTTTCATGCATGTTTATGATTACACAGATTATATTTTCAAGGCACTTCAACATGTAATTAATAAGGATATATCAAACATTTCATTAACTTTCTTAGTAAGTGTGCATCCCTCTAAAATGACTTTTATTTTGGATAGGAGGGAGTCTATATATATATATATATACACGTGCGTGTGGTGTTTGGAAAAGCCAAACCACATGTACGACTTTGGGAAAGAACCATGTCCTTTTGGTCTTCTTCTTCCTCTTCTTTACGTTTCATTTTCTTAATCGTTTTTTAATTTATTTATTACCATCAGAATAAGGAACATACCAAACAAAAATGTAGAAATAACATATGAACAGTAATGATATTCTTAGATTTTCATGTCATTATTCATAAATCTAAAATGCAGATTTACGCATGCATATAACATAAAAAATTAATCTGGCTCTAATACCAATGTTAGAAAATAAACAAGATAAAAACACAATAACAGAAAATATGCCAAACAGGATTTGTTCATATGCATTTAAAAAAAAAGAATCAATTACTTGAATTCTTATTGTAATTCCACCTATTAAAGCACTTGTACTGCCGTTTATTTTCTACAGAAGGTTTCGTTCTTCACACACTAGAAGATATCTTTTGTCTTCTTTTGGTTTTTTTAAATGCTACACCTTAACTACCTTTGGCAGTTATGTAAACCAGACTTACCATAATACCCCTCATGGGCAGATTTAATTCATTAATACTTCACTTGAAAACTTGCATCTTCATTTTTACTTTCCCTATTTTGTTCTTCATTTTCAGCACAACTGTCAAATAATTCATCGCTTTGTCCATACATTCTAATATAATTGTGTATAATACAACAAGCAATAACGATGTATTTTTGTTTCTTCATATCATAGCTCTGCATGTTTTTAAGTATATGTAATCTTGCTTTTAAAATACCAAAATATATTTCAATAACATTTCTTAATGAAAAATGCTTATAGTTTAATAATTCATATGGACCTTGAGGTCTTCCTCTGCTTCTATAATCTCACAAATAATATTTTTCACCTTAGTATGGTGAAAGAAATCAAGTATATTAGTGTAGCCTGAATCAACCAAATGGTACTTACCTAACATGTAAAGAACATAATATTAACATAAAGATATTAAAAATGAATCATAATTATTATGTTTATTTAAAATAATATAATATCTTATGGAAGCAAATGAAATTGATTCCTTGGATTTGTCACTGTTTCTAAAAAACTCGAAAGTCATTTGTAGTACCTTCCTATCCAGCTATTATATATGTAAAACGCATGTCAAATGAGCAACAACATATAATATTTTGGGTTGGATTAATTCTTTTGCCCCTATATGGTATTTGTTCATCAGTCAGAACATGTGAATCAATATGTGTACCATCTATTACTCCTATACAATCTTAAAAATTAAAATATATATAAAAATAATTATTAATCATAAGGACATAATTAAAATAGTAATTACATATATAAATGTACCTGAAAATATGGAAATAATTTTGAATTATGTTGAATCTCAAGAGGTGTATTAACAAAAGATTATGGAGTGATGACTTTTTTTGAACGACTGCAATAGACAAGGAAAAAAAGATTGAAGGAGGAAAACAAGAAACAAGAATAGGAAATAAGGTAGAGACAACATTAGAGGCAGAAGTGAAAGATTTTGTCAAGCGATCAAGAAATGAAAGAAGGAAAGGAAGATAGAAAAGTAGTAAAAGACCTATAAGAGAGTAAGTTGGAAACTAATAATAATAGTAATAAAAAAGAAATAGCTCTAAGTGAGAAAGGTTCCTATTAAGCCAACATGACCTAGAACATATATTAGGTCTATTTCTTTTCAAGTGATCATGAAATGAAAGATGGAAACGAAGAGAGGAAAGTAGTGAAAGACCTATATGAGAGTAAGTTAGCAATTAATAATATAAAAAAAGAAATAGCTCCAAGTGGTTTTAGAGCATAAGTTAGTTCCATTCTCCAAAGAGGAAAGTAGTGCAATATATTTGGATCTTACTTGGGAAGGCTCATATGGTAAATACGTATGTTTTAAGTATAATTACATAAGAATAAAAGGTGAGATTCCAATGCATTTAGATCTCAGCATTGACTATCTGGGAGATATCAATTACATTTTTCAAGTTAAAAATATTCTTAGCAAGAAGAAATATTAGTGTCGCTAGCCCTCACTATGCAACATTTACTTGTAATATGACATAAATTGTGCAATGGTCTTATGGCTCCATGTGCAGTCGTGACTGACTTGAATACTCCAACAAAGATCAAACTTATTATTGCTTTTATAAATGAAGGTGTTGATTTAGATAAGGATTGATTTATCCTTTAAAGTTATATGTTCCTAATTGGATTTTGTCAAGGTTATTACTTTGTTTTATGACTTTAGTTCTTAGGGTTTATGCCAATACATCACTGTACTATGGATCTAATGGGGGGCTAATGTTTTGTTGAATCAAATTACATTGGAAAGGATTTTTTTTTATCCTTGTTCTTTGAGAAACTTTTGTTTAGGTTCTCTAATAACTAGTGAACTAATCTATATTACTAGTGACAATCAACTCTAAAATCCTATCACTCATACTCCTTTCTCCTCTTGAGTATGGTGATTCTTATCTTTTGTTTATGTTTTTGTGTTCAATTTTTTGAATTAAACTTGATTATGATAGAATAGTCTTTAGTCCTATCACATTGACATTAAATCTCATAATAATCTTATTGGTGAGGGAGCTGCAAGTCCTATTACAATAGACAAGGAAAAAAAGATTGAAGGAGGAAAACAAGAAACAAGAATACAAAATAAGGTAAAGACAACATTAGAGGCAGAAGTGAGACATTTTGTCAAGTGATCAAGAAATGAAAGAAGGAAAGGAAGATAGAAAAGTAGTAACAGACCTATAAGAGAGTAAGTTGGAAACTAATAATAATAGTAATAAGAAAGAAATAGCTCTAAGTGACAAAGGTTCCTATTAAGCCAACATGACCTAGAACACATATTAGGCTATTTCTTGTCAAGTGATCATGAAATGAAAGATTGAAACGAAGAGAGGAAAGTAGTGAAAGACCTATATGAGAGTAAGTTAGCAATCAATAATATACAAAAGAAATAGCTCCAAGTGAGTTTAGAACATAAGTTAGTTCCATTCTCCAAAGGAAAAGCAACAAAAACAATAAAAAAGAGATTGAAACGAAAAAGTTTCGTCCAAATTAGTTATTGAAGAATGAAAATAATAAAAATTGATAAAGAACATAATGACAAAGGGGGAAAAAAATTAGAGAAGCACAAGTTATTCATTTATCTCAACAGGGCTTTGCCTTTTTTTTTTTCTATGAAAAACCTTAAAGCACCAACGAAGAAAGAAACTAGAGACACTTGATTTACTCAATTATCTCATTAGGGGTTTGCTTCTCCTTTTAATTTTTTCATGTCATTATGTTCTTTAACATTATTACATTTCTTTCAATAAATGCATCATCCGAAGGTTAGCTTTAACATTATTACATTTCTTTCAATCATCGAATCCACCAAGGCTTGCCACTTTGTTGATTTGCAGTTGAGATTGTGAAGGCTCATAAGGTATGTACATATGCATGACGTCTAATTACATAGGAACAAAAGGTGAGATTGCAACATATTTGGATCTCTGTGGGAAGGCTCACGTGGTAAGTATATATGTATGAAGTAAGATGAGACTGCAATACATTTGGATCTCAGTCACGAAGGCTCACGTGGTAAGTATATATGTATGAAACATAAGAATAAAAGTTGAGATTGCAATACGTTTGGATTTCAGTGTTGACTATCTGGAAGATATCAATTGCATTTTGCAAGTTAAAGATATTCTAAGCAAGAAGAAAATATTAGTGTCGCATACCCTCGCCACGCTACACCACATTTACTTGTAATATGACGCAAATTGTGCAATGGCCTTATAGCAACATGTGCAATCGTGACTGACTTTAATACTCCAACAAAGATAAAAACTTAAGTGCTTTCATTTGTTAAATACAATATCTGGGTTTCGTATATAAGTAGAAAATCTGACCAAATGTTTCATGTTAGTTCCTCTGCCATTAGTATGGGAGCTTATGCTCCATAAGGTATCATAAGTCTTACCCTTTGACATCAGCCGTGAATTAGACACCACAATTGCCTTTGATTTTGAAATGGGATGCTTGTAGGACTTGGACATGCCATTATTAACAAGCCAGCGGATCCCAGACTGTTGCTGCAATTTGCCACCCCAAAGATGATTCTTGCTATGTTCAGTATTCAAACCTGAAAGATGAACTCCTGTAATTTCAAACAAATGAACGACTTCATTCTCCTCTGCATAGTTACTTAATGTTTTAAGTCCCATCCAATCAGAATCCTCATTTTTGTTGTTGCCATTTAAGGACATTGTGTTATGTAATCTCATGGCAGAATGGAGAATCCTCTCCACTTGGATTAAAGCAAGCATCGAGGCACCAACGGGCTCATAATTTCGAAGAGGATCTCTAAGCAGAATCCTAAGAGCTATTGTTATGTGGTCCCCCAATAAGCCATTCTCCATAACATATGCTTTATCCTTGTGTTCATCTTTTCTAAACGTCCCAGATACAGGATCCATGGATTTCGCATGGTGCACTGCAAGGATCCTTAATATGTACTCATTCATGTAGTCTTCATCACTGATGACTCCAGCGTCAAGCCTTAACCACTCATCTAGGGATATAGAAAGATTTAGCAATTCATCAAAGTCATTGTCTTGCCGTTTAACCCCGCCTTCAGAATTGAGGGACCAACCAAGATTGGCACTGTTTTTGCCAAGAGCACTGATGCTTGATTGGGCCTCCACAGATGTGCCATATTGGATTTTCAGCCCTTCAATTAACATTGCTTCAATTTTATCCATTGCTAAAGGTGAAAGTTCTTTCAGAGTTGTATAGTCCGACCCAAGGTCAATACCATTCAGGCTGGAGTTGTTAAAGAACTTATTGTTAGTATTAAGTCTTTCTTTTCTTCCACTTGATGTATTTTGCTTCAGCAATGATTCAAGGGTCACAGGAAACTGCCTGCAACAGCAATGTGAAATGATCTGTTAATAACCAAGAAAATAAGCTATGTTGGATAGGAAGAATATATAAATATGCATGCATCTTTGTGCGCATGCATATGTTGTGTGTGGAGAGAGAGAAACATGTTAAGTGAGCTACATATGCTTTTGACAAACTGATTTCTAAACGAAATTAAAACATTAGGTGGAAGTAATGTGATTACTGACCTACCAGGGTCTTCAGCTCCAAGTGATGCATCCCGTGCTATTTCTTGTAAGGTCTTCCCAGTAACATCCTCCAAAGGCATTAATTTATTTGCTTGTAAGCATAGACTTTCAACTCCAATTGATGATAAATGCTGTAATATACTCATTATTTCTGAACCCATTTCTGCAGGTACCACAACAGAACGAGAAACTTGCATTACTAAGTTCCCACTATTTTTTAAATTCTTAAGAAGAAAAGGTTTCATGGAACGTAGGTAGCCTCCATCCTTTGTCTTAACTAAATATCCAAAGCCATCTCCAAGCTGGGGTAATTCAGACCGCCCATCATGGGGGAGCTCAATTGGACTTCCAAATCCATTAGAGCAATGTGGAGAACTCTGGAAGGCCTTCTCGTCTAAACCCCATTTTCTCATTAATGCTTCAGCCTCCAAGTCCTCGAGCAATTTGGCCGTCTTTCTTCTGGCGTGTAATTGGCTTAACCAATGGTGATCATCCCTAGCAGTCTGAATAACTGAAGGGAAATCAAATATATCAGCAGGATCTCTACAACTAGGCCCAGCTTGATCAACTTCACTCTCTGCATTTCCGTTATAGTCTAAGCCAAAGTTCCCAGAAGCTAGAGCTTCCTCTTCAAATTCTCTCAACAAACATTCTCTAGGAGACTCAGGATCAATCTGTGAACCATGACCAAATGGAGTATGTTCAATTCCCAGCATATTAAGAAATTCAATTGCCACAGTTTCAGTAATTCGATCCAAGCTCAAAGTGCTCTTCACCAATTTATCCTTGTGATCTGATTTAGTTTCCATTCGATTCTCTTGCTGTAGAAACTCACTAATAGCTTGCTGGGATTCCAACTCGGCAATTTCCCTGATGAACAAGTTCTCACTCAACTTCACATCTTCACCATTTACCTGCTCCTTATAAACAGGGATCTGTTCCTGCTCACAATTATTTACTATAACCTTATACTTTGGAAAAGTGTTCTCCACTGAGCCAGACTTTATCCCCAAATCAAAAGACTTGTTACTATCCATAATACTTTCATTCAGATTCATAGTGTCAATTGTAGTATCTTCGGCATCATTAAGAAAACCTGCTGACTCTAACTGTTGCTCTGTTATTTCTATTCCCTGTTCAATGACAGTAAAATCCATATTGTCATAATCTTCATCTGTGGTTTCATAGACCTCGAACCCCTTAATAGATTTTGGTTTCATTGACTCCTCATGTTCAGATAGATTTTCAAGTACGTCTGAGTTGCACAAATTCATTTCATCAAGTTTCTGGTATAGAAAGTTTATTGACTTAGACAATTCGAAGCCTAAATGCTGTGACACTTCATCAATAGTGTGAGAGGACTGGGGTAAACCATAATCCAAATTGCTAGAGACACTTCCAATTCTTCCGATGTCATTATTCTTTCCACAACCTTCTCCAAGGGTTACTGCACCTGATCTATTATGAGGTAACTCTAGAATATCAGACACACTTGGATCATTTGTTGGCCCAACTAAATTGCGCTTTATCAGTGAGAAACCAAAACTAACATTAAGATTAGCAGTCTTTGCCTTGCCTGCAAGCTTGAAGCTTGTAGTCCACTTGCCAGTACTCTTCTCCCCAGCCAATTCTTCCAATGTCAATGGTAACATCCTCGTGAGATCCACCAAATGTTTCCCTAAATCAATGCCTGAAGCCCCAACTATGGAAGCATAAATCAATGAAAGCTTAACTTCGTAGTTTGCTAAATTCTGACCATTTCTGCTGCCATATACACAACATGTGTGCATTAGAGTCTCATCAAACTCAACATTCCCATTGACAACCCTTGATGGGCTTGTTCTCATGACCTCACCCTTTCTCTTAAAATTCACAGACATAGTTAAATCATTGAAACTTGGGGGCAACCCTTCAATGGAATGCACATGAAGAATGAAGCAGATATTCAACTTCTGACGGCCAATATGTGATAGTGCTTTAAATGGTTTCTTCCAACTCCACATGGATGAAGTTTTCTTGTCCTTTGACAAGAAAGTTCCATTACGAACTAATAGGTCAACATTTGATTTTGATTCTAGCAGCCTGGGCCTCTCAACTGATTTAGACCGAACACCAGAAGACGATGGAAACAAGGCCTTTCGTGGTGTTTGATCCAAGTAAAGTGCTTTGCTTATAGCCTCAATTTCGTGCAACAACTGACCATTATTGGAATTTCCAACATTATCACTATCTCGAAACTCAACTTTGGATACCATCACTGTGCTGTCAACAACGGAAACTATAAAACCTCACATCTATGATTCAATGAGCAGGATCAGCTCCTGACATGCCACAATTTTAAAAATATCTTTAGGAACATTACCCTTTTTTTTGGGTTGGACCCAATGAGTGACCAAAAAGTAAAGGCAAAACAGAAAAGAAGAAGGAAAGCATAAATCAGCATTGGCTATTACAATAAATCAAGGATCAGTCGATACATCCAACATAATAAAGAACAACGTGAAATAACAAAAATCCAACACACACAGAACGTACTCATCATGTCACAAGGAAGCTACACGGACCAGAACTCATGATCTTTGGACACGAAACTATCAGAAAACAAACAAAAAGAACAGAAGCAATCGCATACCCAAAGTAAGTTCACCTGTTAAGCGTAAAAGTTGCAACAATTCAACGTAATTGGACCAGTTTCATCTTAATCGGCGAAGCTTGAAGGACGATGAAACCATTCAGCCAGGTTGGGCAAACGGAGAAATCAACGTATCTCGGAATCGCGCAACATCTTTTTCTAAATAAAGAAAATCACGACACATAAGCATTGATGTTTTAGTCTTTTCGTTGACGGGGAAAACGCGGCTTACGTTCCTGGACTGTTGAAACAGACAAGACTGGTAGGTAAGTAAAGTAAGTAATGATGTAAATGGGCTGGGCCGGGCTGGGCTCGAGCTTTTCAATGCCCTGCCCGGCCCGACTCTCAGCTTTTGTGACATGTGACTTGGCCCGTGGCTCGGCTAGTTAGGATAGGACAGCCTGTGACCGACTCTGATCACGGGTTGTGTTGGATCCCGTTTCCGGAACCCAACTCTCTTATTTACTCATTTGTCTGTTGGATCTCGCTTGATTTCAGAGTCCAACGCTTGCTCTAATAATTATGAAACGTGTGAGCGTACATATTACCTTAAAGGATTATTCCATTAAACCCTCATTAGCCATCCAAATTTTTTTTCGTCATAACATCCCAACAATTTACTCTCAACATGTTTAATGGCGTGCCTATACAAATCAGTCGACATGCTTGAACTCATTTCTCCTGCTTGTGACTAGAATTTGAAAATCTTCAAATTTGAATTTCAATTTGTCTTCTTCATAGAAATCATAGCTCTAAGTCTCTAGTTTACTTTGAAGAAAGAATCATCTTAATTGGAGCTCTATAACTCAAGATATGCTTAAAAAGCTTAAGTGTATACATACTCCAATTATGCTCTTCAACCCGACCCTTCACTTGTTCTAATGCAAACTCTCTCGATACAACTCCAAATGATACAAATTTTCATGGAGAGGTAGATACTTGTTTTAGGAAACCATTGCTTCAAGAATCACCTCAATTGGAGGTCGGATGAGGGAGTT
This sequence comes from Erythroxylum incrassatum, assembly GCA_026546855.1. Taxonomy (NCBI): domain Eukaryota; kingdom Viridiplantae; phylum Streptophyta; class Magnoliopsida; order Malpighiales; family Erythroxylaceae; genus Erythroxylum; species Erythroxylum incrassatum. The sequence goes on from JANVCL010000008.1 coordinate 33,368,330, forward strand.
ATGCCCAAAAAAATAGACCATGTTCATACCTCAAATCGATTTGAAACTCTCTTGGCGCGATCACCATAACTTTCAATATAGAAGTCAAATTGCTTTCGTTTTTAGACCATTAGAAAGTAGACTTCAAGAGTTACAACTTTCATGAAGACCACAAAACCTTATTCGGCCTCTAACAGTGTCAAAAATCACAAACTTTCCCATGAATGTCCGTTTGACAGACATGTATCGGGCTTATACTTAGAAACAAAACCAAGAACACATACTTAGAAACTTTCCCATGAATGTCCTATCATACAAGAAACAAATGCCTAATACTTAGAAAAACACGTACTAATGCACAACTATCAGTCTCCAAAGGAGTGGAGATTTTCCCCTTCTCTTTTTCAAAATCAAGAACTCACACCCTAAAAGAAAATATATCTTTTGTTGTCACATTATTTCATTTTATACTAAAAAGTAGGGCTAAAATAGGACAAGTGGACATTTCTCATGTCGTGAGCCACCTTGCATGCCTATGACATAATTGTCATGCTCATAAGATGTGTCTCATGGGTATGACAAATCATGCATGGCCGTGAGCTAGTTCAATACACTTCATGCTCTTCAATTTATGTATTTTCTTATCTTCTCTTGCTCTAATCCTTTTCCTTCTTCTTCTCCTTTTTACTCCATGAAGACAAGTGGGTGCGAGTCTCAAGAAGATGACTCAAATATAGTGCTTTCAAGTCACTTTAGCTCTTTCGCTTCCGAATTGTATCTAAAATCAAATATGAACTAAAATGAGTATCTTAAGCATTTTCATATCATCAATGTAAGTGTTATGGAATAAATATATAATCAATTAAGAACATATCAGTTTGTCTCCCTTAAAATTCATTTAGGTCCTTATTTGTTTCTATTTATTACGTGGAATTTTTAGTTTTATTTTTGTAGTTATGAAGCAAGGGAAATTAAGAACACTCTTCAAAAGGTAATTAGAAGAGCAATTGAAATGAAATGTTGAAGATACATTCCAATAAATATTAGAAATTAGATATGTATTAAACTTAAATGCTAAACACGACCTACAAATTTTTTTGATAAGTGTTTAAATGTTGATATATTTATTCCCTAATGCTTACTACTTAATGTTATGTTACACTTAAGATACTTACTTTGGTTTATATTTTGGTTTAGGTACAAGTTAGAGAGCTAAATTCGCATCCTTAGAGCCATTTTATTGATGTTTGATCTTATTTGCCTTTGTGGAGAAAAAAGGAGATTAATTAGGAAGCAGATGGGACAAATAATGGAAGAATTGGAGTTACTGTGACTTACATAGCCATGTATGGGAATATGTAATTCACTGGAAACATGTACGATCTTGAAGATGTTGTTTCAAACAACCCCAAGACCTACACGCCTATATAGAGACTTATATGACAGTGTAGGTGAATTGGCTGTGTATCTCTCTAGGACCATGTAACTTTATAATTTCTGAAAAATTTATATATATGGTCTCTTATACACCTATGTAGTTAACTGCATATAACCACGAAACCTTAATTTTACACTATAAAAGGTCCCTTTCCCTTTATAGAGCTATAAGAAGCTAAACTTCATCTTTCCAGTTCAAAGGGGATATTAAAGCTGATGAACATATTTAGGAATTGATTAATCTAGTAATGTTGTTCTTAACTCTCTTTTTAGAATTGATTATATTATTTTATGAGTAATTTTTGGGATTTATGTATAAATGATTTAGATATTCCAAATAAATTATTTATGTATGAACTCGTTACTAGAATCTAGATTGCAATATGTAATTGTTGTAAATTTGATTCACTTATGGTAAAATAATGGCCATGCATCATTAAGGATAATATCACATAGGTTAAATTACCTGAGCTTATATGGTTGCCGCCTAAATTAACTTATTTTCCTATTTCATAATACAATTTTTACGCTAAATCTAGAGAGTTTATTCTAGTTTATCCGATAGCTGGACCTAATTAAAGAGCTTATTTTAATTAGTTTCAACTTAAGGGAAAATTGGGATTAATAAAGTTTGTTATTAATCTATGATTAATAATTTCAAAAGGAGGTACGAAAACAGTATAATGATTGATTGTGCACATTCGTGTGAAGGTTAAGATTAAATTATAAACTAGATTCAAAACCCATTGATCAATCCCAACAATATTGTACTGTTTGATTTGATTTGTCTTCCATATTTTAGTTTTACTTTATTTTGTTAATCGAATTCAGCCAAACCCCACAATCCTAAACACTAATTCATTTGCCACAAAAGCTAAACACACACTCTTTGTAGATATGATCGTTTCTCACCACTACTTCAAATTTAGTTTCACAGAGTTAGATTTTTTTTTGGTGTGTTTGATGCACATTAAGAATTTTGGTGTCGTAACTAGGAGTGAAGTGATTTAGTTTTTTTATATTAATTGGAGTTTTGTATATATATTTGTTTAGAATTAGTGTTGATAATTATTTCTTGAACATTTTATATTTATTAGTGTTTGTGTATGATAGTGTCAAGATCTTCTCATAAAAACCTTATACAATTTGATCCTAAGATCAAAAGGAAACTACTAAGGTGCATACAAAAAATATAAACACCCTAGGAATAAAGCAGAGAATTGATTTGGAAGAAGCTATAGCCAATCTATGAACTTTAAGAGAGTTAGTTAGCCTAGACTCGACTCAAAGGCCTTTTATGCATCAACTTTTTCAAATTTTGTTGAACATATTACTTTTGAGGTTAAGTCTAGCTTAATCCATCTTTTGCCTAACTTTTATGGCTTTACAAGTGAGGATGCTCACAAGCATCTCATGGAGCTCAATATAGTCTGCCTTGGTATGAGACATTTAAGGGTGACAAAAAAGTAGATTACGTTAAAAGCATTTCCATTTTAATTAAAGGATGCAACAAAAGATTCCCTTTTTTATTTACCTATAGGGAGTGTGAGCATATGTATCTAAATAAAGAGGTTATTTTTGGAGAAGTACTTTCTAGCATCAAAGATAGCTAGAATAAGGAAAGATATTTGTAGTATAAAACTACATCATGGAGAATCCATTTACGAGTATTAGGAATGCTTTAAGAAGTCAGGTGATATCTGCCTTTATCACAACATCACAATATCAAAGATAATTAAAACTAAAATGATTAATCAAACAAAGAATTCAATCTTAAATTTATTGTTAAATGAGTACCTGTTAACCCTTGATTTTATGATTCAATTAATTTAGAACAATTATATTATCTTGACTAGTATGACTTCCTAAACACTAACATTGCACTCTTTTGAGGAACCACCATCTATTCTCCATTTGGTTAACTTATAACTATACCAAGCTAATAGCTCTTTAAATGAATTAAGATATAGAAATTCTACAAGAGGTTTCACCCTAATGCTAGAGAAATCATGTAGGTCCATCTCTAACACTTTATTCAATAGTCTTACCTAATTTGTGGTTTACTCATAAGTAGGCTTTCTCGAGGAATCCAAAAGTGAATTTATGTCAAATTTAATAGTTTCGATAATTAAGTCTACATTAAGATTAATCAAACATAGCTCATAAAAATATTTCAAGATTTATAAATCAAAATAAGTGAATTCATACAAGGATGAACACTTAGATTTTTCCTCACCTAAAAATATAAAATATGTAGCTACTAATTATGTTCAAAACAACAAAAATAGTAAACAAGATCAAAGACATTATGATAGAAAATGTTCTAGATGAAAATACTGATAATGTTGGTAGATTGATCCATTAAGATGGATGTAAATTCGATGAAAAATAGTTTCAAAATCAACCTTTAGAGGGTTTTTGAACCTCTCGACAATAACATTAACCTTTGGAGAGAAGATGTCCAAGTGTGTAAGTCTCCAAAAGTCCTCCAAAAATTAAAGTTTCTACACTTTAAATATATATTAGTGCCCATAGACACAAGTTGGACCACCCAGGTTATGGATCCTCCTATTTCCTCAAAAGGAAAGACTCACTCTTTGGCACACTTATGGCCTCAAACTCAGGTCACATTTCTCTATTGATATTCTTCAATGCCATATAGTCTTTTAACATTTAAACCATTTAACCATTTTTTTTAAGGTGAGGGTTAGTGAGTAGGCGGTACTCTAACCCTTAAAAGGTCAATTTTGAAGTCTTTTTCATTAAAGAAACAAGATCTACACTCATGTTAATGAATCAAGCTATTCAAAACATAAGGATCTTCTTTTATAATTATTTTTCATAATTTATTTGATTTTTATTGTTTACATTATTTTGAATGTGATTTGTGGCTAAATAATTTCTATTTTTAGATAGAGAAAATTCTAATATTTATCTTTCAATGAATTGATTCAATTTGATTTATAAAGTGAGATTTATATTTGAAAATGATCATTAGTTGTTCTTAATAGACTTGTATGATCTTTCTTGTATTTGGTTGAAACCTTTTGTAGAATTTCATAAAGCTTAATGCATTTAAATGCATGTTACTTGATAAAGATATGAAATAACTAATTAGAGAGTAGGTAGTTGTAGTTCAAGAGAGTGCAACTTTACAGTATAGAGAATTCTACTGGTTGAGATGAAAAGTCCAATATAAGTTAATTGAATCATGATATCAAAAATGATACTAGAGAAAGTACTTATCTAAGCATTAATTATCATCAATTTCTTTATTCATTACTTTCATTGTTTTGATTCTTTTGGCTATTATGTAGGTTTTGTATTATTTTCTATCTTATTACCTAAAATATAACCGTCAATTATCTTCACTAATTCTTTAAACTACATATCTTAGGAGACTTTGCAAGATTAACATAGCTTCCTCATGGAATTGACCTCTACTGACTGTTACATTGCTCGTTAACAATAGGTGAACTTACTTTAGTTTGTAAGTAGTAGATTTGTAATAGAGAAAAATTTAGAGTAGAAAAACTAAATAATAAAAAGAATCATGCATAATATTGAAGTTTTTAATTGTTGTAAAAGGTTAATGAGCCTTGAATGAGTTACATGAGCCGTGAGAGGTATTTATGAGCTTTTAATGCATTTTATACATGGTCAATGAGCCATAGTCTTGTGGTTGAGAAAAGGAGGGATAATTTAGTTGTTTGTTGCAATATGATAGCAAATTAAGTTTCAATTTGCTTATTTTTTTAAGTTATAAATGATTAATCTTTATGTAAGTGAAAATAATATGTTTTAAAGGACTAATCTTCATAGTAATGAAAGAAGAAGGTGTAGTAGAAGGATTCGGTGTCAAGTGAAAGAAGATTGTAAGAAATGTTACTTTTCACTATTAAAGGAAAAAGTTAGTAGATTAATCTTAAAAAGAAATATAAAGAGTGGACATAATCAATTTGGTTAACTCTTCCCTACTTTCTTTTATATCCTAAGCTTGCAAATTGTGAATGTATTTACAAGTGTGATTGGATTGTCTAACAATTTGACTTATAATCCCATAAATTATTGATCATTTTAAAAGAATTAAAAATTTATGCACACTTATCCATTTCCCATCTTACATGACATAAAATCAAAAAAAATTAATATTATATGTAAGAGTTAATTAAAAAATTAACTAATTGTATACGAGATCACTTGTATTATTTAACCTATTCTAAGTTTATGCTACTAATTTTAACCACATATTTATATAAGTCCCACCTAAACGTGTGAATCATTGATTCAAGATTAGAACATATTTATGAAAATAGAGGATGTATTCCAGGGAGCCGTTGGTTTAAAGTTGAGCCCATTGTTAGGGTTACTGTCCTAATGAGGGCGGAGTTGAAGGAAAGGGTAAAGAGAAAAAGAAGGAAAAACCGGAGGCATTACATATAGAAACAGCGGGTGGGCCGCAATCGATGGATGACTTTCCTCGATCCCTTAAACCCTCGCGAAAAGCCATGTTCTTTGTCCTCTCTCCTCTTTTTCTACTATTTTGTATCTAGCGACAAATGCATTTCGCTTTCAGTCACTGACACCCACTCTCTTCCCATCATCTCTCCGGGCTCCTCTCAATAATCTACTTTTCCTTTCCGTTTTGAGTTTCGTGATCCTAGTCGTCTATCAAACACTAACAGAAACAAACCCTTTTTATCCAATGTCAGTTTACCAACTGCTGACGAAGATGTTCTATGCTGTTCAGTCGCGGGTAAGCACAGTTAAGGCTAACGGATACCATATTGCAAGTGGGTTTTCGATCCATACCAAGTTATGATTGAGCCGTTTTTGGTGATTAAAGTCCGCTCTCAAATCTGGTTGCGTAAAAGGAAAAAAAACAAAGATACCACCCTCAACATATACTCCATCAATTATCAACACCTACCACTCTCTGCGCCGCCCTTCTCTCTCCGTTTGTTGCCTCATACACTACATTTATAGTTCAAGCCCCCTAAGCCTTTTGCCGTAACCTTTTCACTTTCGAAGATTCAGACTTTGCTTGCTTTTGTCTTATTCCACTGGCTATACGGATTGTACTTTATTGATTAGTGTATCAACAGTTGTTAAGATTTGGATATTTGGAATTATAGGGTTTATTTAGCCTGTTGTTGTAGAATTAGGATTGAGATTCGTAGAGAAGAAAAGAGTAGCTGGTTAGTATCTACTTGAAGTCACTGTACAGGAGGACGGTGACTAGCCTTATGAGTGGCTAAAATGAGTTTGGGTATGGCTGAAGATGATTCAACATCATCAGAGATTCAAATACCAGCAGATATTGATTGGGATATGCTGGACAAGTCCAAATTTTTCTTCCTTGGAGCTGGTTTATTTTCAGGTTTATCAGCTGCTCTATATCCTGTTGTTGTTTTGAAAACCCGGCAACAGGTTTTGTCTACTCCAATCTCGTGCCTCAACCTATCATTTTCGATCATTAAGCACGAAGGGGTTAGAGGATTCTACAAGGGCTTTGGCACGTCTTTGATGGGTACAATACCAGCTCGAGCTCTTTATATGGCAGCACTTGAAATCACCAAGAGCAGCGTTGGGACTGCCACTGTTAGATTAGGATTTTCGGATACTATTGCAACAGCTATTGCTAGTGCTGCTGCGGGATTGAGTTCTGCCATGGCTGCTCAGCTGGTTTGGACACCAATTGATGTGGTGAGCCAGAGACTCATGGTTCAGGGATGCACTTACAACATTACCAACAGCAGTAAACATATGACTGCCAGTTTAAATTCATGTGCCTATACGAATGGTATCGATGCCTTCAGGAAAATTCTGTACGCAGATGGTCCTAGAGGATTGTACAGGGGATTTGGGATATCAATAGTGACATATGCACCGTCTAATGCTGTTTGGTGGGCATCTTACTCTGTGGCACAAAGGCTAGTTTGGAATGGCATTTCATGCTACAGAAATGGAAAAGATGAAGTCGCCGGTAGAGATGGGGTTGGCTGTGGTTATAGGCCTGACCCAAAGGCAATGGTGGCCGTGCAAGGAACGTGTGCAGCCATGGCGAGCGGGGTTTCAGCAATAATCACTATGCCATTTGACACTATCAAAACACGCATGCAGGTTCTTGATGGAGAAGAAAATGGAAGAAGACGACCATTGACAGTAATGCAAACATTTAAAAATTTGGTGAAGGAAGGTGGATTAGGAGCCTGTTACAGGGGATTGGGGCCAAGGTGGGTTTCAACTTCAATGTCTGCAATAACCATGATTACTACGTATGAGTTTCTGAAACGCCTATCTGCAAAAAGGGACAGAACCTGACTCATTGATGACTCAAAAGGTTTCTGATAGTGTAGGGGGCTTAGAAACTTTGTGTCACCTTATATCATCCTCTGTCTGTTCATTGGACTGCATCGAAACGGCTTATCCCTGTAAATGCTTCTTTTTCCGCGTTTCCTTGTGCTTTTAATTGTTAATTCATGTCCAAACGTGGATGGCCATCGTTTCAGATCAATGTAAATTTGTAAAAGAGCGAGCATGGTTCTTTTTCCCTCAAACGTAAGACTCTGTTTTGCGCAATTAACTTGTGGGATTGAGATGATCAAGTTTATGACCTTAGCTGTGATGGAATTTTGCTGTTTTGTGTTGGCGAGCACGTGGAAACAAAATCTCGTGGGTTTTGCTTTCTAACTAACAACTGGATAATGAAGCCATTTACCTTGCCAAAGTATTTCGCCTGAGCATTATGATTGTTTTCTCTTTTGAAAGAAAAAAAGTAAGAATACATTGTTCAAATCACATTTTACAAAAACAAGGAATGTGAAATGCAAAAGTATGTCATCCACATCCAAACTTCGCAAGCTACAAGCACCAGAGTTGACATTTCTAGGAACATAGTGGAAAGGAATAAGAGAAATTGGGTCAGCTTCATTCTAAATAGATTCAATAATTGCTCCGAAGTCAGCATAACAAGCCAGATTAGAACTTGAATTGAAAGGACATTTAAGGAATCACTTGTTTATTGACAAATTTGTTGTTGGCTCGATAATATCTCTAAAGGGGGAATTGAATTATGTAAAAAAAAATTCTTTAAAAATTTTGATCATATTTAAATTTGTGAAATATTTAATATCACTCAATTGTAATAAGATATACATAATTGCAATTTGCCAGTGTTGGTTTATACTTTACAATCAATTAGCTACTTATAGTTTTGTAATATAATTATTTAATAACAGTCCTTATTTTATGCATATTCATTTAATTAACTGAAGTATAAGAAAAAATTCATGTGATAAATTTATATTGCAAATAAAAGTACGATGAGATTCATATCCCATTTTATATATTAATCCTAAATTGTTCCTAATTTTTATTAATATTAGATACTGATAAAGCATAAAATACTAACACATATTATGTTTCTTCCTTAAGAAAGAAGCAAACTATCTCATGGACTAAAGTATAGGATATTTAATCAAATATGTGGATGTCTCACTGAACTGACCAAATATAAAAATTTCATTTAAAATATTACTTATGTGTCTATGAAATTCTCATTATAATAATATTATAAGTGATTCTTAGACTTGAGATCTCTAGAATATCTAATATAGGAATTGTTATAGTTTGATAATAATTAGGACCTATCCTTTTAAGCAGTAGCTCAACTAGTAATCATTCAATATAATATGAAATATATGAAAGTTCTTGAGTGGTCAATATAAGATTTATCACCGTAAAGTGGTTAGGCAAAATATTTTATTATTTTTTATCAGTATTAATTCGAAAAATTCTTGGCCAAAGTGAAAAAGACATTAGTAAGATCTTATCCTGACATATTATTTGATATTATCTCCTTTATTTTGAATTTATTTCAGTGCTTAAATATTAAAATTAATGTTTGTTTTTGTTTTAAGAGATGAAAAGTGAAGATTGCATCAAATTGAGACTATTGACGATGATCATAAATTTTAGATCGCATAAAGAGATTGTTGTAATGGAAAAGATTGATCACTTGAAGAGTTGGTGTTTAACTACGAAAATTCCTTCTATCCTTCTTGGAGGAATTTCAATTTGAATTTAGATAGACATCTTTGAAAGTTATAAATAGATTAGGATTAGATCAAAAAACCTATAAAAGAGACGTTTCTCTCAACAAAAATAAGTTCTCTCTTCTTACTTTTTAGCAACTATTTATCTTTCTATTTTTATTATTGGAGCAAAATTCATGTGTGGCTGAACTAAATCGTTATGATTCAAGGGGATTCAATATTCTAGCAGTAACCTTGTGAGGTTTTATGTTCTTAACTTTTATTTACATTTTAATTCAAGTATTTCTTGTTTTGAGTTCTCTTATTTCATGAATGATTAATATTGATTAATTTAACAATTTAATTTAATATTGATCATTCTATCACTATCCATGAATTTAGTGATCCGTAATTATTGGACCCCATTTTCGGAGCCCAACATTCGGAGACAAAACGGAACCCGTCGCCCATAATGGTGGCATGCCCATAATGGTTGAACATCAAACAATTAAAAATTTAGAGAATCACAAGTCAAAAATCCAATCACATTTCATAAATGAATTCCAAAAGAATTTATACAAGCTCATTTCAAAATACCAAAAAAA
>JANVCL010000008.1:33378486-33407624 GCA_026546855.1 Erythroxylum incrassatum
TCTCTCTTATCGTAGGATATGTACCGGAATGACCTACGGGTGTTCCGGTGGGTACTCTACGGTATGGGGGCGCTACAAGACAGACCCGACTTTAGACAATATGGCAGAAGTTCATCAAGCAACAATGTAAAACATCAAGTCAAAATACAAAAGGGTGAAAGGAAGGCAAGGAGAATCCAATGTCATGAATGTCAAGGTTTTGGACACATTCAATCCAAATGTGCTAATACTTTAAAGAAGAGAAAAGGAAAGTCTTTCACAGGCACTTGGATTGAGAATGATTCCAAGATTGAATATGGTAGCGAAGAAGAAATACCAAATGGTGCTGCGTTGGTTGCCTTACATAACAAAAGTCTAGTTACTTGCTTAACAGTAACTGAGAAGGAAGAAATTGAAGAGCGAAAAGAGGGAAAATTAGAAAATTTCGAAAATAACTCATCTCAAGACCTATTATCAGATTATGACAGTGATGGAAGTGGCCTAGATGACAAAAAGGGGAATATTTACGAGGCTTACGAATTAATGTACAAAAAATGGGTGAAAATGTGTAGAGAGAATGAAGGATTGAAGGAAGAGAATCTCTCCATGAAGAACACCATCCAAGAGTTAGAAAAGAAATTGACGTTGACGTAAGATGAGCTTGGTGAAGCTAGAATGAAATTGGTAAGTACTGAAAAGGGATTTAGAATGTTAAATGGAGGCACAGAAAATTAGAAAAGTTAATGAAAATTGGTAAGGTTAAAGGAGATTTTCAAGGCATTGTCTATAAGGGTGAGTGCTCTAAAGTGAATGAGGAGAAAAATAATATGTCCAGATCTATTCGAGAAGAAGAAACATTGAGAAAGAATCAAAGATTTATACCTACGTGTCATTTTTATGGAGTTATCGAGCACATAAGGCTGAGATGCTATAAGATGTTACAAATTATGTTTCAAAGAGGTCAAAATTGAAAATCTATACACTCTCCATTAAATTTCCAGCGGCAACCCATGTTACTGAAGCATACTTGGATTAGAACGGGTCAAGTACAAACACAAAAATGTAGTAAAGAAAAAACAAGAAATTATATAGATTCACAGTTAGCTACTATTTTTAAAGCAACTGGTCAAATAGAGGACAAGTCAGTTATTTCAGAAGAAAAAACTGATGACGAAGATAATATGGCGAGGAATAAGGCCAGGTTTGAAATTTTTTGAGGGACATAGGGACTGTGTGCTTTACATTTTTAAATTATTTTTTGTGTTGTTAAAAAAACGAAGAAGAAAAGAAAAGATTTTTTTGTTCTTTAGTTTTTATGTTGCTGTCGTCATCTCATCTTTTTAGTAGTTTGCATTGTGACTTTTGTTTGGCTCCACCGAAGACTCTTCAGCTCTCTGATCAGTGTGGGTCTCTCTATTGGGTATCTCTCTCTCTCACTACACTAACAACACTTATAGTTCATTGCTTGAGTTTATGAATTTGATCAGTTTGATGAAGATGGAATTGAAGTAAGTAGTGATATGTTGGCATGTGTTTTGAATGGTGGTAAATTGTCATCTTGGCATGCTTATGATTTTTCCACTGCACCTATGGTTGATTATTATGATTATACGTTTTGATATTATTTTGTCTTAAGGGGGAGACATCAGATTGTTTATGGTGAATGTTTTATTCAGGGGGAGATTTCAAGGTATATGTGAGACTATTCTTCTTGCTTTTTGGCATCTTTTGTCCCAAGGGGGAGAAATTTGGATAATTGGATAAACTTGATGTTCTTTGAAAATTAATGTTTGATTAAGGGGGAGTGTTTGTCATATGAATTGTAAATTTGATACTTATATGTCCAATTATGTTATTTAGGGAGAGTTTCATATTTGTGACAAACAATGCCAAAAAGGGGGAGATTGTTAGGATATTATATATATATTATTTAGTTTCGACATTTTAGTTAGACATATAATATTTAAGTTGTAGGAATTCTACAGTATATTGGACTCTCTTATTAATAGCTGTGTTATGCAGTGAAGTAACTTGTGTGCATGAAGTAAACAACAAAAGTCTGTCAAAGAGTGAAGTGAATAAAAAATCAAATGGGAGTGTGTGTGCGGTGACTATGTGGTGAACGTCTCCTAATTAATGTAGTAGTCTATCTCTTGAAGTGTGTGTGCGGCTTTTGAGAAAAAGGTGAATTAATTGTTTCAATAAAAATAGTGTGTATGGCATTGAGTATATGTGGGCAGTGTGAGTGGTAGAAACCAAGTGGAATTGTGAGTAAGTGTTTGGGTTTTACACGTTTCAAATTAAGAAAGATGAAGGAATTTAGTCATTCAATTATACATGGACTACTTGTGTGAAAAGAGAGCCACGGTGTGTGCGGTAGCTAGGTTGTGTGCATTAAGTGTCTATGGACAAAGATACTGCTTGCGGCGCATGAAATCCATATAGCTGAATAACGTGTCTTGTGCGTGGGGAAAGGTGAACTGCGTCAGGTATTATGCCACGGTGAAGGTGATTTGTGAGTTATGGTGCAGGTGTTGGCTAGCAAGAATTAATGTCGTAGAAGTCTTGTTAATTAAGCAAATTGAAGTGAGTCTCTACAATTTGATGAACCGTGGCTGTGAAAGAATCAGATATAGTGAAGACTTTCAGCTGGATTATTTCAAGAAAATAAAACCATAGGAAAGTCTTTCTTTTGCCTCTAGTATATTGTTGTTCAATTCTTAGTTGATTAAATACTTGAGTTATTTTTATTAAGTGTCGTTTAATTAATAGTTGTTTAGAAAAATCTTCTGTTGAGGTTAGTATTAGACAGTCGTACTATTGGGTGTAAAATTTTTTCACAAGAAGTGAGGTTTAGAGATAGTGTCAAGGGTTGAGTGATGTCGGCTCAGTAAAGCCTTGGGTAAATCTATTATTATACTTCGGTGAAAGTTATTAAGCTGGATGAGGGCCCCGCAGATGTAGGCAAGGTGTGCCGAACTGCGTTATCAAATTTTTGATGTTTTTATTATTTTAGTTTTACTTGTTTTTATTTTGTTGGTGCCAAAGAAATTTGTAGAAAGTTTGCGAAACAATTAACACTTTTAGTTTTTCAATCTCAATTAGTTGAGTATTAGTATTTTTGATTGGATCGAGTGGATGTTCACTACAGACTTGATCAAGTAAAGTTTATAAATTATTCTAAAGAAAAAATGTAATTAAGCTAGTTTTCCTGTTATAAGTTTTAAAGTGGTATAGTATGCATAATGATAGATAGAAATTTTAAGAATAATTGATTTTGATTTAGGGAATTGATTATTTGTGTTTTTATAGTGATATAATGTAAATACTGACAAAAAAGGTTATATGATTTTAAAAAAAATCTTTACCACCCAAAACTCGAGTTGAAAATGGGACAGAACCAAATTACTTAAATCTACCACGCTTCTACTTTGCGACTCAGTTCGTTGCGCTAAGAATTGAACCTGTGACATAGAGCTAAGGCTGAGGCCCATACCTGAGCTCTGATACCACTTTGAAACAAAAAACTCGAGTTAAAGGTAGAGTAGAACTAAATGACTTAAATCTAAAGCATTTTTTCTTTCTTCATTTTCTATTTCTTATTTATAAGAAATGATATCTTTTCCAATAAATTCTTTATAAATTTCTTTCGCTGAGATATGAAAAACTTTGACTGGTTCGTGTACATTTAAGAATCTGGTAGTATTTTTTTTATGTGTTCTACATTATCTAATAAAAAATTTATTTAGACAAAGCAAAAATCTTGCAACTTATAATTTAGGTGGAGCTATATTTTAGTTGTAAACGAAGTATAAAAATGGTAGATCATTACATAAATATTTCAATGTATGTACCGCTTCAGTATCTTCAATAGTTCATTTCCACTGATGTTTTGTACTACATTTGAATTGTAACTGTTTCTTTCTTTAGCAAGATTTAAAAAAAAAACCTTGATCAGAATGTAATCGACGAAATATAATAACTGGAGAACAATTTCTCTTCAATTTTAACTATACATTTAGCAGATTTCTTTTAGATGATAGAAGAAGCAACTTGTAGGATGGCGGGTGAGAGGAAGTAATCGTCTCGTCTGTAAAAAACAGGAAGATGTTGGTGATTGGATATTCCCAGTTTATTTCTTATAATGAGGGATTTGCAGAAGGAGAAAACCAACATATGAAATCGTATAATTGTAATCCCCACAGTAAATGAAAATTCATAGTACAATCCAAAAAATCTGGACTATCTCACCCAAATAATTAATTAAAACATTACTGGCTTTCGAAAGAAACACTAGAATCTATTCTCTCCAACTCTTTTGGAGAGTACAAAAGTTCTTGTCATCATCATCAGTACACGTTATCTACTAACTCGAGTACAAATTCCAGCAATCTCTTCTTGAAGCGTCTTGATCTGCGCTCGTGCTCGAGACCTTTCTTCAGCATGAGTTGAATTTGAAAGTGCATTGAGACTTGCTATTTGCCTCTGGATGCTTTTGATCTGTATGCAAAAGGAGGAACCATAAAGAATATTGAAACGATAACCATAAAGAATATTGAAACGATGTATATGTGACAGTGTTAATGAAACGTTTATTACCTTTCTGTGTGGCCATCGACGCAAACCATCTCTCCTGCATATTTTCTTAACTACAGTTGGGCACAAGTTGAGTCTTCTGGCTGCCTCTTCAATGGGTAGATGGAAGTATTCTCCAATATCTTTCAGCGTCAACTTGCTCGTTCTTTCCCTCTGAAACCAACAATATAATTATTAGTCGAAACCTATCCTAAATAAACTATGCCTCCATGTCACTCTGTATTAAACATGTAAAATATCTATTCTCAAGTCTCAACTGAATGCACAAACAGAAACCTGCACCTGTTGGGAAAGATTGCTTCGCTTCGTTGGTACTCTCTCTGTGTCGTTCCCTCTTTCAGGCTGGTGTGGTTGACGTTCCTCTGTTAATGTTTTGAACACTCGTCACAAGATGATTTCGTACTAATGTGAATGGTATTCATACTTCAGAAACAAATGCTGACCTGAATGTGTTGGTGATGAATCCGAGAAGTCATCGTTATTCAGATTTTCGTACAAGTCAAGTCCAACACAAAGGGTTGTGTAGAAACTTGTTAGCGGATCCTGCACCATCGCTAGCCCTTGTTTGCTCCTTTCGTAACAGTACTGCAGCAAAAATTGCTTAATGTTCTCCGTGCTTTTCTGACAAAAACTGCGTATAAAAAAAACCTTTCATCAAGAATTTTCTTGCCATAATATCCTGTTAAAGCAGGTCTTTATTTGAAATTGTAGGAAATTGATAATTGACAGATATCAAATAGAAGGCGACATGTCTTTTAGAACCTACTCGTACATTCGACTCTGAACCGGGGGGACCCCGTTGGCTTGATCCTTGACGTCAAATATAGCATGACAGATCAAACCGAGTCTGCCATGAATCTCGAGTTTTGTAGTAATTATGCCTGGAACCAAAAAAAGTAAGTGTTATCAAATAAAGACTTTCAACATAGGGAACGAGAATGAAGACAGACCATCAGTGTGGATAATTTCCCTGAGAACTTGACAGCAACTGCAAAGATACGGCATTGGAGGGGGAGGCCAGTCTTCTAGTGGGATTGCATCACTGAAATTATCTCCAAGATTTTCATCAGATCCAATTCTATTGTTCTCTTCTAGCCTTCCATTTCCCTCTACTGGCCTTCCATTTTCTCCCATTCTTCCATTAAATGTCTCTACATTGGTGTGAGATGGACCCGCTTCATTAGGTTGGCCACTAATGGAATCATCACTAAAAAGGTTCCAAAGCAAAACGTCATCATAGTGACTAACATCACCAACAACATCGTCATTAGGTTGAGGAGGCAATGATGAAGGAGGTTGTTGGTTCACAGGGCATAGGCAAGCAAGAGAAGGATTTTCAATGGCCATGAAATGGAGATAGTCGTAGTCGCTGGGGTTATCATAAGGGTCACAGTAGGGCACCACCGACATAGGATCCGCCATTAATGCATTCGAAGTTTTGACAAATATATATATATTAGGAGTGTATTAAGAGAGAATCAATTATGAGAGAGTAGTTGGGAATTAGATTCTCAAACACCAGAAACCTGTCTGGCGCTTGAGAATTGAAACTTATGTGAAGCAAAAGAGTGTCCGAACATCGTATAATATAAAAGGGTTGGCGGGAGAGGAAGTTAATGACCGTTACAAGAATTGACGGTTGGTCTTTTCGAAATGATGCGAGTTTGATTACCACTAGAAAGGAAGACTTATAATAGAAATCAATTCTAAATCTTATATCGAGTTAACATGGAAACTTCAAGTCAAGGAACAGATCAAGTCAAAGTGGAGTATTTAACTCAAATTCAAAAGTTTCAAGTGGAGCCTAAGTGAGTTAGAATTAAATATTATTATGATGCATTATGGCTTTCTTTTCTTTAGTATATGTGAAAGTATGGGTTAAATATATTCGTAATCTCTTATTTGATGTATTAGATATGAATCTCTAATCTCTTATGTGAGTTAGAATCGAATATTAGATATGAATCGACCAAAATCTTATTGAGACATCAGGATTTTCGAGTTAATAAACTTGTATTGTATTTGCTTAGGCTATTAGTTGAACAATATATACAAAGGTTGATTAAAGTGTGTATTAAAACAACTAATGTCTTGAAGGATGGGAAGGAGAAATCACTATGATGTAAAGAGAAAGGGAGCACATTGATCAAACCCTTCAAGAATTATACTTCATTTTTCAGTTATTATTTTGAGAAATGGAATAAGAAATTTATTAACAACCTTCTCTTTTCTTATTTTTCTATTCTCTATATATAGACATTGCATTATTGTTATTTTGTAACCTCCATTATATTTTCTAGTAGGTTATGCTTTGTTTTATCGTCTTTTTTATTTAATTACGTACCCATTTTATTTTTTGTGGGATTAGAGAGTTTATAATGTAAGTGAAATCAAACAAATCTTATGTTACGAGGTTATGGAAACAAATAAAAGAAGGTGGCTTTCACTTTCATTTTTTTTCTTTTCGATGGGGTTAGAGAACAAAAATTAAATAATCAAGTTTGGGTTCTTGAATTTTTCTTTAAAATTACTAATTAGAGTTGCCTCTGAGATCTTTGCATACCTCTAACAATAATGGAAACAAAAATTGAAATTGATTCAATGGGTTCACCTTATATCTAATTTAAGGGAAGATTAAAAAAACTAATGAAAAAGTAACTAAATGGTCATAAATAAGAGAAATGAGTTTTGGTATTAAACTATAAAATAGGGAAGTTGTTAAGCCCTCTATTTTATTTTCTAATTAAAGACCTAGGTATTAAAAGATCTCTGCAAATTTGAAGAGTTTAAGAAGAAATAAACTTAAGTTTGAAGTAAACAAAAGCATGTTGAAGAATTAGAAATATAACATGTTGAATTCCTAGGAGTTTGAATTTTTATCTAGGTTTAAATGAAAACAAAGATGCTTAAAGTTGTGTCATAGGGTTTTAAATAAAAATAGAATGCCTAGAGTTGTGTTAAAGCGCTTGAAAATAAAATAAAATGCCTTGAAATGAGTCTTAGAACTTAAAAATAAAATAAAATACCTTGAACTAAATCTTATAACTTAAAAATTAAGTGAAATGACTAGAGTTAGATCTTAGGACTTTGTAAAAATTAAATGAAATGCCTGGAGTTAGATCTTAGGACTTTGTAAAAATTAAATGAAATAACTAGAGTTAGATCTTAGGACTTTAAAATAGAGAAAATAGCTAGAACTATATCTTTAAGACCTTTAATGAAGTTATGTTTGTGATGAATTTTCGGACTTGTTAACTAAAATTCGTAGAGTTATGTCTTACGAGTTGAGAAATGTTTAGAATGAATTTTTGGACTTGTAAATTAAAATGCCTAGATATGTATCTTAGGAGTTGAGAAATGAATTTAAAAGACATTTGCTTAAGATTTATGATAAGATTTAAGATTTTGAACAATTTTGGACCTAACTTCTCTCTCTAACAATAATAAGCGAATCACTTAGTAAGAGAAAATTTAAAGCTTCTACAAGCAACAAAAGGAGAGGCATGTAACATAATTAATTTTAATTTCTTTTTGGATTTACAACTTTAGATTATGTTTTTGTGAACTTGGGTCAAAATCTATATCTTATTAAAAATAAAGTTTTCGGTTATACTTTTTAGAAAAATTGACGCTTAAGCCAAATTTTATTAAATAATTTAAAGAAAATTGCAAACCTAATTATTAAATCCAAAAGAAAATAAAACATCAATTTATATGGCTAGAAAAAACATAATACAATAAGGAATGTAATGATAATCGTTTTAAGTTGCTTTCAACTTCACAAATCATTTTCTTTTACTTCAATAATATTTGAATCTTGCCTTCTTTTTAGCCAATTTTCCTTATATCAAGTTTTAGCAATGTATGGTTCTCTGGGTCTCTTTCTTGATCTCCTTCTCTTCCTTCTTTAGCCTTCCTTAAAGCTTTCCTTTTCCTTTTGCTTTTAATTACTCTTTGTTTTATGGCAGGCAACTTTGTTTTCTATCACTGTGTTGTCTTTTGGTGTTCCTTTTAGTTTCCTTTCTTTTAGGGCTAGTGTTTCTTCTTTCTTTCCTAGCATATTGCTATTCTCCCTATCTTTTGGCTAGAAGCTTGTTCCTTCCTTAGTTGAGTCTTTTTTCCTTATTTTAATTTCTTCTTTTTCTTTTAAATATTTTTGGTTTCTTATCCTTATCACCTCTTTTAGCATTATATTAAACTTTATGCTAAACTTTGAAAATTTTCCTACTTTGTGTCCTCCAACCCAGTCCTACACTCTTATTTACTTTAGTAATCTTTTTCCTCTCTTATAACCCCTTCTTCTTCTTCTTCTTCTTCTTCTTCTTCTTCTTCTTCTTCTTCTTCTTCTTCTTCTTCTTCTTCTAATCATTCTATAACAACTCCTATTTTGAGTCAATAAGCTTTTGTGAACCCCTCAAATCCTATTAAACCTAATACCTTGCTTCACAAGATATCCTCAACTTTTGTAGTGCGTCACTCATTTAACTCTAATTTTGCAATTATAAGTACCCTAGTTCTAGTTCTTATTAAGAAAACTTGTATTAATTATTGGAAGACTCTTCTTCATCTTTCAATCTTCATTAATTTCCTCCTCTACTAGCGGATGGCAAGCATATCATGGCTCCTCTAACTCATTTTCTTAAAGAGGGTGTGAAGTGGAATTCTACCCTTATAGACTTCTTCCTATGTAAGAAACCCTCCCTTTTTAACTATAAATGCTTGGTCTCATTCTTAATAGCAGGATTATGGATTAAAAAGGGTGTTCGTTATAGAGGATAACCTTTTCTCTTTTTTAGTTTTGGATTATGGATTAAAAAGGGTGTTCGTTATATAGTGTTGAATGCCAAGATCATAATATGTACATTTGTATTAGGAAACTCCAATAGGAGAAAGAAGAGTTCAAGAAGCCTAATAGCTAGAATTTTAGAAACATTAGTCAAGTTGTTTGATCTACACCCTAATAAAGCTTAATATCAGCATTTTAGTGCACTAGAAGTTGAAAGAATCTTATTTGATCTTCACCCTAACAAAGTTATTGGACTTGATGGGCTCAATGCATATTCTTTCAAAAAATCTTGGTCTTTGATAAAGGAATTAGTGATAGATGTAGTGCTCATGTTCTTCAACCATAGTAGATTGTTAAAAGAGCTTTTAAAAAAACTTTTTTGTGACTTATTCTTAAGGTAAAAATCCCCTAAGTCCTGATAAGAATTTATACATTTCATGTTGTAACATCATTTACAAAATCATTTCTAAACTTATCTTAGTTAGGCTCAAATAGCTCACTCACACTATATTGATTCCATGTAAGAAGCCTTTATAAGGAGAAGAAAAATTATGGATAATGTCATTTTAGCTTAAGAGTTATTCAAAAATTATAATAAAAAGCTATAAAGGGAAGATTGTGTTATGAAAATAGACATATATAAGGCATTTGACTTTATAGATAGGAATTTCATGTTGAATACAATTAGAGCTTTTGATTTTCAAGATATCTTTATGAATTAGATTGGTTAACGTATATCTATTTTTTCTTATTGTATCCTCATCAATAGTGAACTTATCATTGTAATAGAAAGTGGATGGAGTGTCAAGCAAGGAGACCTTTTGTCTCCTTACCTCTTCACTTTAGGCATGGAATTCCTTAATAGACTTATTAAGCTTGTCATTCATCAAAAAGGAATTTCAAATATCATTCTAAATACAAGAGGATAGGGATTATTAATCTTTATTTACAAGTGATCTCATCATTATCTCTTTAGCTAATGCATGTTTAATTAGTATACTAATGGTCACTTTTAACTCATTCAAAGAGATTTTAGGGTTCTTTATTAATAAGAATAAAAGCTTTTCAAAATTTTATTAGGTGCTCATCACATTTCCAATCGTCTATCTTCTCTTACTATTCTAAAAAGTTGCAAACCTCCTATCACATGCATGAGTATCCCTATATCTTTAAAAAGATCAAATTATGTTAACTTTCAACCTTTGGTAGAGAGAATACAAAAAAGGATCTCCAACTGGAGCCATAAGAGCCTATCTTTTGTAGGTAGAATTCAATTGATAAACCTAGTGATTAATAGTTTACATGTATAATAATTTGCACATATTTTGCTTACAAAGTATATCATGAAGCTAACGAAGAACTAATGATGTAGTTCCTATATGTTAGAAACACTACTAAACATGCACTAGCTAAAATGAATTATGCCTTCCTAAGTAAGAAGGGGGTCTAGAGATATTTCTAATTAGAATAACTAATAAATTATATTTGTCGAATCTTTAATGATAAATGGGCTTTATGAGTTAAATGGTATTACCTAAACGATGAAATATCTAGTGCATTCAACCCAGGTTTAACTCATCATGGATTATTTTGAATATCATCAAGTTAAGAGAAAAAGTTAGATCAAATGGAAAATCATTGTTCTTCTAGCGTAATCAATGGTTAGGTTTATGGTCAGTAAGGAGAGTTTCGTATTTTAATTTTTAAAGAACCTGATTCTTGATAATGCTTTAGTGGAGGAAGTTTTTAATAACTCACTTTTACTTCTGGAACAAATGCTAAAAAGCAATACTATTGAGCATATTCTCAACTTTAATCTTACCCCTAACTAGGAAGACAAAATGAGGTAGACTAAACACTCCTCTAGAGCTTTTTACTAATACCAATTATAGGAACCTATTGAGAAACTATAAACCTAGTATAAGTTATCATAACATAATATGGATAAAACAGGAAAAGACAATAGTTTCTATGGCTTTCTTTTAAGGATAAACTTAACAACAAATAGATTAAAGAACTTCCTTAACCTTTCTACAACTGATGTTCTACGCAATGATGAATTTAAATCTATTGCTCACCTCTTTTTCAAGTGCAATTTTCTCTTCCCATTTAGAAGTAACTGCAATGTAATAATGACACTTCAAGTACTAGCTTACAGGAGTAAAACATTTTGTTTTTCCATAAACAAATGATAAAGAGGGAGGATTTAACTGTGCACAAGATTGTTCTTGGAAATATTATATATGCTTTTTCAAGTGAAAGGAATAAAAGGATAATTTAAAAAATAACAAAATAGAAGAACTATTTGTTGCAAGAGTTAATAAATAACACAAGATTTCAAATATTTGTTTATCAACTTCTAGCAGGCTAATTTTTCTAGGATGAATATTGGGTATTAATGCAAATGATGAAATTGAGGGCTATCATCTACCCTTCTATCAACCACAAAATTGGCAATGGAGATAAAACTTGGACTTGGTTTGATAATAGGTTGGAAATCAACCCTCTAACCTAATTTCCAAATTAAGTCTGAGTAATTGAATGATACTCAACTTAAAAGTCTCTTCTTTGATAATGAATGGTGAATAGAAAGGAAATTTTAGAGGTTTTTAATCTCTTATGGTCTAGTTCCCCTCTCTTTAAAACACTACAAATGAGGACAACATCTCTTGGGGACTTACTTTCAATGGATTTTTTAAACCAGTCATATTATAAATTATTCCCTATCAATCAGCCTGTGGTTCCTTGGTTTCAAATACGTTAGAAAAACTCCATTTGTCCAAAAGCTTTCTTCATTACATGGCATGCCATTAAAAATAAACTTCATATCAGAAGTTAATGAAGTAGGAGTGAGGATGATACTCACTTACTATGCTGTAATGTAGTATAGGATGGAGACCATTTCTTTTTCCTTTGCAACTTTTCATAAGCAATATGGAGTAGAATTTTACACTTATTACCTTTACAACACTACAGTTTCCAATGGGAATCAATGTTGAACGAGGTGATTACTTATACAAAAAGGCTGCAACCTAATGGTATTTTAATCAAAATTGCTTTTATCATCTCCATCTATTGCATCTGGAGGGAAAGAAATAATAGAAGATTTGATGCTACGTAGGAAGATAAATACCTGGTTGTGGACAAGATCATCAATATGATCAGTGCTCACCTTTTTGCTAGAAATGTCTAGAACCTCCTTTCCACTGACATGAAGAGGAAATTCCTTTGTGTTTAATTTTTGTCTTAACTGGTTGAATTCAATTCTCATGATTGCTTTCCGTTGCATTGTTTATTTTGACTTTTATATATTATTAGCCTTAGATTAGTCACCTTCCTTATAGGATCGACACCTCTTATACTACAGTCGTTACCCGCGCGATTGTAGTATTTGAGGGCTTATAAAATTTAAAGCTCGAACGACATGATCAATCTTGCCATTGAAACATTATACCCATTTGTAATTGCATACTTTCTTATAGCTTCCCCCAGCTGTTTCTCGTCCTTGAACTTCATTCCATTTTCAAACTTAAAATCTGTTATTTCAACTTTTGGATTAAAACTAATATATTTGCACTTTGGTATCAATGCTTCATCATCAATAGGAATTAATGATGGAATTTCATCATCACTGTCTTCATAATAACTATTTAATGCGAACTTCCTTTTGCTCTTCTAGTATCTTTCGAATGATCACTAACTTCATTGAAATTCTTTCCGCTACCACTAACACCATTGAAAACATTGTCAAATTTAAACCCACTTTGCAAATTCTTCCTACACCTTTTCTCATTTGTTCTAGCAAAAACACATTCTTCATCATCAATTCCAAAGAACTCCTAATCAACTAAATCATCTCCATAATAACTATCTGGCATAACAGTGAAGTCCTAATCTTTCTGCAATTCACCATCAGATTCAGACTCCTCACCATTAGTCGCAGGATTCTTATAGCCATGATTATAGTAGATATCAACATTCTGAGAATTCAATTCTTCCATTTTTTGGAGCATACCTAACATATCCCTGTCATGCTTTAAGCTTAACTCCATCAAGCTTGTAATGGACTCATACGGAAATTTTTACAACATAGAGATTACTCTATGTCCTTTATCTTCAGAAATCCCTTTTAGAACTAGGGTGCTTAGTTCATCAACACCCATATCCTTTTTTCTTTTAATCTTACCCCCAATATATTTATTTTCCTGCCTTTCTAACACTCCAACATAATGAAATTCAAAATTTAGCAACACCTGCAATGGAAAGGTGTGACTAAATACAAAATGATAAATATTCCAAGAAGAAAAAAGAAGCAACAACTAACAAATCTCAAGTTGGGAAAATTAAAATTCCTACAGACAAGTAAATCATACATAACATTACCATTTTTACTCCATATCTTCTAATCAATATAATCATATTAATATAAAGTATTAACATGTTTCATTTAACTTGCATTACAGTTAGATTATGCAACTTTTTGACTTAATATAAAATTTTTCTTGTCAAGAGTTTCAGACATAAATTTGAGAACTATATATGTGCAAGACAATGCCAGGTCCTTCTCTTCCATAGTAGAAGTACTAAGAATTACATAAAAAATAAACAATGATGTTAAGCATTTATATTTTTCCTTAAATTAAATAATGCAATCTACACAAGTTCTTTGCTTGAATATTCTTCTTATTCGTACCAATAATTGCTTCTAGATGTTCTAAACTATGCTTATAGGACCTATGCTCATTTGCTTCTTTCAAGTTAATTTTTTACTGCTACAAATCCATATAATATGCATAGTGTTAAAGCATTCATTTTGCATTCAATAAACAAATCCATTTTGTGAGATTCATATGAAGTTGATCAAGTTCTTAATTCATTCATCTTTAAATTTCAAGATTGATTGTGTATTCATATTTAAATAACCATAGAATTAAACAAAATGAGGAAGAGAGAACCAAGAGTAAAGTAATGTAAGACATAAATGAGTAATGTCCACAGTCTCCTCTTGATTATAAAACACACAGGCTTTATTTATGTTTAAAATTTTCTATAAGAAAGCTCACGTAAGTAGTCTGTTAGCTACAAAGTAAACACCACTCTCAGATTAGACTAAGGAAACTACACAAGTATAAACCAAAGTATTCTAGGATGAGGTTGGATGACAACCTTTTGCATTAAGAATTAAAGTAGCTTGCATGAAGATTAAAGAATAGGAGATATAATCAAAACAGAAATAACTACATCATCTACACCTTCTAGCAGAACATCAAACATTATCATAAAAGAAGGCAATGAAATCTTGAGCAAGAAATAAAAACCTAACCTTCACATGGATGACTGTAAAGAAGGGCAAACCATGCTTCCAGTGATGCGATGAGAGAAGGGCTAAGATTGGGGCAAAATGACCTTTTGTGTAATATCCCGTCTCTTAAATTGTTGAAGGATCTAAAGTGTTAGACTATTAAGTCATATGAGTGACATCATATAGAATGAATTTGGTACATTTGTGATATGATTTTATAATTGTATTCATATGCATAATATTATCATACATATATGAATTGTGATTTAGACAAAATTGCACTCAATTGACATATTCCAGGGTATGAAACTAAAATGAAAGTGACATGAATGTTCAATTCCAATGTCTTATAATTTGGATTACCAATGACAAGAATTGATGGACCATAATTGGTAACTTGGAATTTATTGTTATAATTGAGAAATTATGAATTAAAATGTACATTTAGTTTAGGTAAAATGCCAAGTGGAAAGACAAGTGGATACATGGAAAATTAGGATGACAAAGCCTATAAAATGAGTGTCATTTGGCATACATAATTGAGTAACATATGGCAGCTTAAGAAGAGGACATATGGAAGCTTAAGAAGAGGGCATGTGTACCATTTAAGGGGAAGACATGTAGCTTGCTTTTTTGTAGGAAAAGTGTCCTTAAATAAGGAGACACTTATCTTGACTCAGCTAATGACACATGTATATGGCAAAGGCTTTCCTTAGGTGTTTTACTGGAATTCATTCTTCCTCCTTCGTCACATTTCCAAAATACACTCATAACCTTATAGCTTTGAAATTCTACTTTACTTCTGTTCGTAGTCACTTCAAGATTCATATACGATTATACTCAAAGATAAGTATAATCTGTTATCATCTCCATGCTTTTGCTGGAACTAATCTACTTCCACTTTGTGCTTGGATGATCTTGTATGCATGGAGAGCTGAATTAGCTTGATCTTTAAACTAGAATTTGAGCCAGACAAGTAAGTAAAGGATTTATATTTCTGGCATGTTATAATATAGAATTTATGATGATGAAATTGGGATGAATTGTATCTGATATTGGTGATGAATTGTGCTAGAAATTTTTGTATGAACTTGGATACTTTTCTGTTGTGTTCTCGATATATAAATAGTAGGTTATGGATTATTTTATGGATGAATTAGATTAGGATTTGTGGTAAAATGAAGGTGAATTTATGTTAATGAAAGGTGCTAATATAGTGATCTTGAAATGGCAACGGAACTAGGATACATGATTGATAGTGAATGATAGTTTTTGTTTTAATTTTGAAGTGTGAAAGATAATGATTTGTGAGTTATCTAATGAATAATTTTTGAATTGGGTTTGGACATGAATTTGATAAGGTATTGAAGCATGAATAAGGTAGAATTAGAGTGAAATTGATGGACTTTGGTGAAGGCATGTTGGATAAAGTATGAAGGAGTAAAACTTGAAAGCAAAATGAAGGTTATAGGTGCCACGATCGTGGTATTTATAAGGCTCCTTCCCACAATCATAGGAAATAATTTGGAAGGAGAAAAGGTTAGTTTTGGACAATTGTTGAACTATATAAGGTTAAGACACTTTATAATGGTGTAATTGGACTTGATAGGAGCTTGAAATGAACCTAATTTTATGTCAAATCAATTGGTTAAAGTTTTGATAAGTTTATGTTGTTAATTAATGTTATAATTTAAGGAATGGATTGTTTGATATCAATGTATATGAATTTGGGAAGTCAAAGCTATTAATGGTATAAAGATGTTCATGTGAATGCAAATGTGATTCAAATGATATAAGAAATGAATTAGGTATGATTGAATGAGAATTGGAAAATTGTGTGAATACTTAATTCTCGGAAAGAATTGATGAATGTATTATTTATGAATTTAGGGTAATTAAACTTACCTTAAGGCATAGCCTAATTGCAAACAAGTTATATACAAGCTATGATGAATGAATGAGCAAGATTTGTGAATAAGGATACATACTCAGGATAGTCAATTAAGCATGCATTGAAACATGATCTATATGGATGTGAATGATTGAGTAATCATACGATTGATAACTTAATGAATTATGAATTCTGTGTGTGTATTGCAAGAAGATAAATACACAAGTGATCGCCAACATCCAGACATTGCCAATTCACCAAACTAATAGCTTATCTGGAGCATATTGTGAGTTAACCTAGATGTTTTCTCACTATAATTGAATTGTTTTGATTAATGTCAATTACTGAATTGTTACTGATATAATTATGGTAATTTCGGACATTGATGGTCTGGGAAGCTTGATATTTGGGATTGTGCTAGAAGTGCTTTTTAATAGTATGTGCAATATGTAATGTGTTCTTAACTAAATGTTGAATGTTAGACTTAGATCCGATGAATATGATAAATAACCATGCATACTGAATGAAATTTATTGATAACATATTACGTGAAATGATGCATTTTATCACATGAATATGCATGATCAGATAAAGGAGTTGTGACTAAAGTGACCAACGTGAAAAGAGCTTAAAGCTCATAAATGTGC
Source organism: Erythroxylum incrassatum (assembly GCA_026546855.1). Taxonomy (NCBI): domain Eukaryota; kingdom Viridiplantae; phylum Streptophyta; class Magnoliopsida; order Malpighiales; family Erythroxylaceae; genus Erythroxylum; species Erythroxylum incrassatum. The sequence goes on from JANVCL010000008.1 coordinate 33,395,688, forward strand.
ACAAAGAGTCACAGGCTCAACGATTAATGAGCTCGATATCTACAATAGGTCCGAGATAGTATCTGAAATGAGCTTGGTATTCACAAGGGACACGGGACAGTTAAATAGGCGCTTGGTCATAACAAAATAAAAATGAAAGTGGAGTCTCATGTGCATTTGCATATTTATATCATTACATATATCACGTGAATGATTGCAAAGAATGACTAAATTGAGTTGATATAATGATATGCAATGTTTGTGTACATGTTGATGATATAAATGACTGAATGATTGTATTATTCTAAAATGATTATATGAAATGTTTGTATTCATAACGGTCTTGTTGAAATATGATGTTAATATGACTAGGTAATCAATACTGAATGATGTGATATATGGGATTTGATTATGAATGATGTGGTAAACAAAGTTAGATAATATGATATACTTGTGAATTTGCTTAAATACTTGTGATATTTGTGTTCTGCTTTGAGTAAGCACATCAATGATGGTTCACTCATCAGTTTCAGTGTTATTTAAATGACATCCTTTTACAATCATCAAGAAATGACGTTGTTTCACTAATCAAACAAGCTTCTCCTAATGGCGTTGACGTGTTTGTTTAGTGAGGTTTATTGACATATGGCAGTGTCACGTCAACAAAAATAACGGTAATACTAAAATTAGGCTAGAATGGAAAGAAAATTGAAAGATTGGGCATTTTATTTTTAGTTTAGATTAGTTTAGTTCTTTATTTTTATAATTTATAAAATCATAAAAAATGGTTTTGATTTTTAATTAAAATTTAGTTTTAATATTAGTTAGATAAATAATTTTAAATTAGATAATATTAACAAAATTAATACAAATTACAATTTAATTATTAAAATAAATATTATAATTTATTTTAAACTTAATTTTTTAATTAAATTAATTTTTAAAATGAAATATTTTAAAAAATAAAAATTACCTTAATAAAAAATTAATTCAAATTTCAATTTTTATTTAATAAATTTTTTTAAAATTAAGTTTCAAATAACAAAAATAGTTTTAAAAAAATTACCTATGTTAATAAATAGAAGTTTATTTAATTATTTAATTATTCAACTTTAAAAAAATTAAAATAAATTTATCGTTAATTTTTATTAATAAGTATTACATAAGATAAAGTCAACGTACTCAATGCACAAGGCTCCTGCTTTGTAGGGGTTTGGAAGAGGTCATAGTATACACAACCTTTTCTTTGTATTTTTACAAAAAAGCTATTTCTATTACTTAAACCTGTGACCTTATGGTCATAAAGGAACAACTTTACTAGTTACTCCAAGGCTCACCCTCAATAAGTATTACATAAGATATCAAATTAATTATTTAATAAGCTTATTTATCTCAAAATTTTATTTAATGTTTCATTATCATTGCTAATAAAATATAATTATATTGATATTAATAGTTAAATAAATATTAATAAAATTATAATATAATAATAAGAAATCATAACAAAAAACCTAGAGTTTACATGGCCAAACTTTCACAAGACTAGTTTAGGAATTCTTTTCAATTAGGAAAATGCTTGGCAAGCTCAATAGAACTCACAATTGAATCTCTCTAAAGTTCCAAATTACTCATCTTTGATTGATTATATACCTTTAATCTTTTATAATGTCATTTATATAGTTATTGCTAGTCTGCTTGCATTAAGACTTGGTTAATCCATACCAAAGGGTTTTCATCTATGGAAGAAATATAGGTAACAATATCTTAATTTCTAAGGAAATATTTGAAAACCACCATAAGTAAAGGAATCAAAAGTTGTACTTTGAAAGTAGACTTTCACTTTTGATTTTATAGGTTGTAATTTTATCTACTCTCTCTTTACAACTTTTTGGATTCCTTACTTAATACCTTAAATAGGTAACAATATATCATGACAACTTCTTACAATATTCTCACCAATGAGGAGTCTAATAGTTTGTTCAAGGGAGTCAAGAGTTTAAGAATAGGTGACCTTTTATCACCTTATACATCATCCTTTGAATAGAGACATTAGCGCCCAAATGATAGTATGGAAAGTTGGAAGAGAAAGATGATTCAAATATTGTTATAAATATGATAAACTTAAAATTTGTATCCTCTCATTTGCAAATGACTTACTGCTTGTGTGTGGAGCTAATAAGGTTTCAATTCAAGTATTTTGATAAAGGAATTCAAAAATCGTCGTAGCTCACAGTCGACACACGTAAGAGTTGCTTTTATCTCTCAGTTGGAACTCCAAATATTAGTTACCTTGCCCAAAAAATAGGTCTCAAAAGTGCTCAATTCCGTATTAAGCACTTATATATTCCTATCACAGCCATAAGACTAACAATTAGAGATTGTCAAGCCCTTCTTAATTCCTTATAAAAGAGGATTAGCATTGGAATAATTAATTCCATTCTTATGGGGGAGAATTCAGCTAATAAATTCAATCCTGAGTAACCTTCAGGCATATTAGAGCTCATTATTGTCATTGCCTATTAACATCATAAAAGCAATAGAGGAAGTAATCAAAAACTTCCTCTAGATTAGGAAAGAAGCAAAACAATAGGAAGCTCTATATAGACAAGAAATATATAGATTAGGCCCCACCATGTTATTGCAACACTTCCCATTTTCCCACCAAATAACATTAACACTCTCTTGCAAGCCTAAACTCTTTGTCTCCCAAATGATTTAAATCTCCTTTTACTACTGAGACATGCTGCATTCAAAAGGACATTAAGAATTCAACCTCTGAATGTCCACCAATTGGTAAAGATCCCCTCTCCGCTGCTTGTTCAAGGGGAGGCTTGTCCTATTTGAGCACAAAGGAGATTGTTGTTAGGGGTGATAATGTGTATGGATTAAGAATTTTGTATTCAAAACCGAAGTTGCTACACCGGAAATACATCACCTTCTCTGTTCAATCTGTGAATAATCGACCTCTGCTATAATGATATCCTGCTCATGCTCAGTAGTTGCCAAGATTTCTCCGAACTGCCATTCACGTAAATTATGAAAATGTAATCTGTCTACTGCAAGTTTCAACAGATGTAACCTCAAATAGGAGATTCACTCACTGGTCCTACAAGGGTGGAGTGGCCCCAAGCCACATAACCAGCTCCAGCATCTCTAGCAGGTGAGCAGGTTGCAACATATAGCTGCCACTCAAAAGTGGTGAGGAAAATATTCTTGAGGAAGATTGACAACAGCCACAGATACAAGTAATTAAAGCAAAGATAGCACATCTGATCAACAGAGAATAAGATGGCCAAAGCCATGCCTGTTCTGAGAATTCCTTCAAAGAATGGATATGAGACAATCTTCGGTTCCAAATGAGTAGTGATGGTCAATAATATAATTAAATTCTGCAATTAAGCATGTAAATTCTTCCGAGTTTTGAACCATACATCACAACCCAGACCAGGAATTCATAAAGAAGACTTCAAAAAAATGTCTTCAGAAATAAAATATTTTACATATCCAATCAACCATGCCTGAAATAGGCAATTTTTATCTCTTAACGGATGCTCAGTACTTTCCATTCTCTCATAGCACAACAGGCAGCTATACCAACTTCCCAGTCATTGCAGATTCTAATAGTCAATCAATATAGACTTTTATTTTTCACTGTACAGCCATTGCTTTTTTTTAAATTATCAATATGTTATACATCAAGATAACAATGTTGCATAAATAATAAAATAATCAATGCCACCCTATTTCAACTCTAAATCAACTTAAGCCTTCGACCTCTACCATCACAGTTCGTCGTCCCAAAGCTTCTCTCAAAACTTTATCTTACTCTGTTCCTTTATATTAATTTCTCAACTTTTAAGATGTTAAGTCTCTAGTTCTTCACGACTTATTTAAACTTCCAAATATTAATTTGATTACAGGACTATTTTTCACATAAGAGAAGAAAATGGGTTGCCAGTTCACCTGGTTGTCTGCAGCCCTGCAAAAAGATAGAAGGCAGATAATTAGTATAAACGTCAGCATACCTAAGTAAATAAACTATACTTTGCAATTTATGAACAGGTAACCATTGAAAAATTAACCGCGTGTAGTATAAATCGGTTGCTGGTAGTGTTCAGAGACTTTGCATATATTTTTATCATTTGAAGTACATAAAATGTTCAATAACTGGCATATCCATTCCACTAGGTGTCAATGCAACATAAGTTTCTTCTCTGGACTTCCATGGAAAAGCCTAAATCTGCTATTTGCAATTGAACTTGCAGCATGAGAACTAACAAGGGCACAATTTTCTTTGGACAATATAATAAAATAGGAAATACCTTGCCCTCTGCAATAACTCCCAGTGTAATGGTCCGGTTGTCATGTTAAATGCTCCAGGATAGCATATCAAATGAGCACCTATCATCAATTTGCAGTTAATTAGAAATATAAAAAGATAAAAATAATGCCACCAAGATTAAATAAGCTAAAGGAAAAATGATTCCTGAACGAGTAGACTAAAATTCTACATTCATTAAAATATGGTCCAGAAGTATAGTGAAGAATTCCATGCAAAAAGGTTAGCACAAGAGTTCCAAACAAGTCATGGCCTATACACACCTTGAGAACTAACAGAACTGTTGATATTACTACTACATAAAGCAAGCGACGAGCAGATTTCGCAGGGTTGCAACTCCATGTATGAGCTTCAAGTAGACAAAGGTTTGGAAGCATATTAAGGTAGAATTGCAGTGGACTAATTTACGGAGGCCTGTAACAAATACATTACCTCTACTTCACCTACAAATTTCTTAATTATGCACATTTCTGCTAAGAAAGAAGTATGAAAGGTCTCAAATGTAACAAACACTTACTCTGATAAATGGAGTTCTAATCCCCTCAAAACAAGTTGTTTTAGGATTGGGTCCTAGGATCCAATGATCCCACAAGTTTTTCTGAATATCAATCCTGAACATTTCTTTTCTAGGATAGAATATCAAATCATCCACATGACTATTATAATATCAATTGGGTCCTATGAACCAATTATCCCACAAGTTGAGGTTTCTCAATAAATACATGACGACAAACCATACAATTCTAATGGCATAATAAAGTCTGGTAGAATCCAGATCTAAATATAGCTTGATTAAACAGATTTAGACACACATAAATGATGTAAAATTATTTGATTAAGTTTTGAATTTAGACTGTCTCAAGTTGAAGGTTTTAAAACCTTTACAGGCAAATAGTTTGTACAAGCATTAAAAATTGCTGTTTAATAGTTTACATCAAAGTGGAAAAAGCCAAGAACAGGACTTTTGGGCATCTTAGTTTGCCTTTATAGAACTTAGGCTTTTGCTCTTGTAACTCCCTATGTTTCTCTAGTTGCTAGATGCTTTACTCACCTGGTCTATAGATTTTACTACTACATTTCTTTGCTTTTTGAACATGTAAAGCTCCTCAGTAGTTTGACAATTTTCATGAACCTGCTCTTGAAGGTTACAAAGTGAACAAGATTGTTGCATTTCCTCCAAATGAGTTAATGTGTAGAAATTATGTCTGTCTCTCAATGTGTTTCACAATTTTGGTTATATTTCGAATGCAGTTTTGCATTGACACACTCACATAATCTATCTCATTGGCAAACGAGCATGAAAAAAATTAACAAGAAAAAGATAATTATGTTGCAGATCAATGGAAAATATTAAAGAAAAAACCTCTTGCTCCATATATCATGGCCAGTTCCTGGAATCGTATGTCATAACAGATACCTATACCAATACGACCAACCTCTGCACAGAGAACAGGTAATCACTATTTACTAGGGCATAAAAGGGTATCCAAATGATACTTCGAAGAAGGAATAGAGGGCAGCGAAAAACCACCAAGTAAATATGGTGAGATAAATTTATGCCAATTTGAAAATGATACAATACTAAAAATGAGGAACAGTGAAGCGGGAATTAATGTGTTTTTACCTGTAGTTATTTCCATCATAATTGGAGAAAGGAGGCAACGTTATTTTGAAAAAGTGCAATTCCCAATGGTATAGTGCCAGAAGTGGAAAAAAATAGAGGGGTTGAGTGGAAGACGATTATGAATTGGAGAAAGGAGGCAATGTTTTGGATGCAATTTGTATTCCTAGTATGAAAAGAAATGAAGCATATTATTTGACATATGTATCAAAGGGGATAAGAGACCTGTATCCACAATAGTTGGTGTCTCTCCTGCTGTTAAAGTCTTTGATTCCATGAAGGTAATCTTCCCAGGAATGTCAATATCGAAGAGGTGTATCTGCAGTTACTAAGAAATGTCAAAGGTATACAATCTAACTTAATAAATCTTCTTTTGGCAGCACTAAATGCTCAAGCATCTGAAGAGCGGAACTATAAACCGGTAAAGACAAGAATTCAAATTCAGATGCTTCCGTAATGTTGATATGCACAAGCAAGTACCTTCCGGTGCTTGGCTATCAAGTTTCCCTTGCTATCAAAGACACAGCATGTATTATACAGCCGACCCTGAGACCGTTCTGATATAGAGCCACCAACTATAGTGATCTTGAGATGACTAGCAATTTCTGAGAGCATGGCTGTTGAAGGAGAAGCCTGATAACCCGCATCTATGTCCTCAGCATACACTGGGAAACTATCGTTTGAATATGGACCATTCCAAATTTCCTTTGATGCACATGAAAGACAATTAATCTTCAATGCAGGCAGTTGCTATGGTTAGTCAAAGAAAGAGTTCGTAATTTGTGAGACCCTCTATTGTTTTAACTAAAGCCCAGGACTTGTGTGCTTCCGGATCCACGCAAATAACCAAGAAGCATGCAATTCTCAAGCATTGTACCAGAAAAAAATGAAGAAGCAAATCTCTGGCATTTGTTTTGTAGAAGTAGTAAAGCACCCATTAATACGAATTTCATTGCAAAAGACAGATAAGAAACTCACAGGCAAAACAACAAGGTTGGCGCCCTTAGCAGCAGCTTCCTCGATCGCTTGGCGAGCGTGCGCAATGTTCCTCTGTTTATCCGCCGTCACAGCCAACTGGCACAGCCCTATCTTAAACTAGGGAAGAGAAAGAGGGTGAAAACAATAATCAGCAACAGGAAGAAGAAGACTAGGAAAAGAATCTACCCTTGAATCCATAAGAAAAAGGAGGTAAAATCAAACCTTGGTAACAGGAGGAGTGGGCAAGGGGAGGGCAGGAGGGACTCTAGCTTGCTCCGGCTTGAAAGACGAAGAAGAAGCCATTACTCTTGAAAATGAGGTGTAGGCGTGGAACCTGAGAGGCTTTAAGTTGATGGGATTTCTGTTGCTCTTGTCGAGAAGAGAAGGAGTTAGGTGTATAACGGACGGCTGAGAGCGGCGGAGAGAGATGGGAATCTTCGAAGTAAAGAGGAGTGAGGATGCTATTGCTGCTGACTTCATAATTTCACTTTGTACCTGGCTTGGCTTTAGTACTAAGTGGCTTGGTAATTTGGCTGATAAGAAACAGATCAAGTTTGTCCTTCATTTCTCGTTTCTTCTCTCTTCGAATAGGCATTCAAGCAGTAGCTCGTGCTCAACTCACCCCGGGGAAACGGTTAGTTAGTAAAGTTTTTTTTTTTTTGACTTAAGTAAAATTGTGAGTTTAAATTATTTTTATATACGTAGTCCTTTCAAATTTGAGTTAAAAATTTGCTTCCGTAAAGAACCTATCCGGCTTGATTGAAAATTAATTTAAGTATAAATATTTTAAAATTGTCTTCCTATAATTCAGACCCACCTAAGATACCTAGTAAGAAAAAAAAAACAATCTTTCAATTACTAAATTCATAAGGGTAAAATTTCACGCTTTTCAAAATTTTCAGAAAATATAGTTATTTAGAATATGTCAATTCAAAAAAAATTTATTAAGAATTCTATTTATTAGATTAATACAATAATGAATCAAGCCTATTATAAAATTTTATTTATTATGTAACAATCTTAAAAAATAAAATAAAAATTTTATATTTTTATTAATTTATATTTTAAATAATAAATTTACTTGTTAACAATTACTGATAAATAAAATTACATATTATTACTTATTAGATAGTATAATAATATTTAACATATACTATTAGAATACTTTTATTAATAATCAATAATATTTATTAGTTTTATAGGATGGTAAATAATGTATGTTGTTAATTTTTGTTAATGATAAAAATAATTAAGATGATCAATTTTTATATTTATTATACTTAATATTTTTAAAAATATAAAAAAATTATTAAATTTTGCTGATAATTAATCAATTTTCTTGCCATATCGACTATTATTTTCAATGTTAATACTAATTATTAGTTAGTTAATCTTAAGCCATCAATTTGGGGATTCAGATCCTCTGTCTCTCTTATTCTGGCTCTATCCCGTCTCCTTTTGATCCAAGTCATCCATTTAGATAGGTCCCACCTAAATGGATAGCTTGAATCAAAAGGAGACAGGATAGAGCCAGAATAAGGGGCCAGAGGATTTCAGCTGTCAATTTGGTATTTTAGTATCTTGAATCCACTCCAACAACCAACGGACCAAAGTTGGATACTAAGACCACCATTTTGAAGTAACGTTATTATTCATGCATTAAAAGTTGTAAAATGACATCAGGTCATCCTTATTGCCTCTAAAACTAAAATATTGGCTAAAGTCAATAAACGAGCCAACTCTTCCTTAAGGTTCTCTTTCTTGAGCTCTTTATGCGTAAATTTTTATTTACTCACTTCTGAAAGCCTCACACATTATTGGATTTTGAAGGAACTATTCTTTTCCTATATTTGTCTTAACTGTAATTTTTTTGCTTCATTTTGAGCTCGTAACAATTGAAATTCATAATTCTTTTCGAGAAAAGATTAACTTTCATGAAGCATTCCCTTGATTTCTTTATTTATGGACGTAAAAAGTTTTTTCATTTCCTCATTTTGTTCCTTTTTATTTTTTTCCTCCTAATTGGATGATTAGTTGCATCATTTGTTTTAGTAAATTCATCTTCAGCTTCATAACCATTGTTTAAATCAATACAAAATGATGATGATCTTTTTAACTTTTATGACTTTTGGGATTCAAACTGTAATATTTCATTGCAGTTAGATCGTTTTTTATGACCATGAGTTTTCTCTTTACTAATATCAGCATATTCTCTATATTTTTTAGGATCGATCATACATGATCAAATTTGAAACATTTTTGAAAATTTAGATATTGAATGAGTAAATCTTTTATACTGATTAAACATTTGTGAGAACAATATAATAAGTTAGAGGATTAGAGGTTAAATGTATAATAAAGATATTATATTTGTATACATTATTATTTTGGTGTAGAGTGATTGGAGTGTTAAAAAATTTGGTACAAAAAGATTACTAGAATATTCCTTTTTCATTAGTTAGGAGTTGTGTGGTTTCACTTTTTTTTTTGGGAATTTTAGTTTAAAATTTTTGTTTTTGTCAAATACAAACAAAATCTGTTTCGTTATTAATGTCAATATGGTTATATTTTTATTACTGCTGATAATTATATATAAGATAAATCTTAAAGATAAATTATTTTAATTTATTTTAATCTCTTATATAATATTTATTAATAAATAATGAATACAAATTATTTTATTTTAGTAGAATAAATATTTTAAAATTAAATTTTATTTATAAATTAAATTTTATTTTAAATATAATTTAATTATTAAATCAAAATTTTATTTAAAATTTATATGTTTTGATGATATTTTAAATTTAATTATATTTATGAATAACTATTAATTTAATTTAATTTAATTTAAAATTAAATAAATTAAATAATCTAAAAATTTTATTAACTAGATATAATATTAAATTAAGTTATTCATAATTTTTATTAATAATTGATATATTAAATAATTAAATAATATATTATGAAAAAATAGAAAAACAAAAATTACATTTGTAGTTTTCATAAATTTTGAAAACTTGAAAAAATCAAAACTAAAAACAGAAATTAAAAACTAAAAAAAGTACTAAATTTGAAAACAAAAATAGAAAACTAAAAAAATGGAAACAAGCATTACCAGTAATTTTCTTATCATATACACAATGCCAATGTTAATCTTACTCTTTGTGATGATTAATTTTTCTTATGAGTGTAAGTAATTTGTCCTACCTCATCTCTCCATTAAATTCAATGCTAGTGCTAAACAATTATTAATATTAATATGTTGTTTACATAATTCGTATTTCTATAAATATATAAACTCAATTGCTCATAAATAAATAGGTAAAATAGAATAAATATATTATTACTACTATTATAAAAACTAGAATTTTTAAATAAGTACAATATTATTATAACATAGTGATCATCTTATTCATTGGTTTATTATATAATTAAAAAATTTAATGTAAGGCTCAACTTACTATGAGAAAATATTATAATGATATTTGTTTATAAAATAAATTAGCATTACATATTAAATTCTTTTATAGTTGTTGATATAATCATTGATAAACAATAAAATAATAAGAGTTTTATAATTTCATTTATCGATAGTCAAAGATCAATTACATTAATTATTAATTATTTATAGAAAATATGAATTATAATAATTTTTGAAAATAATCACCTTATTTATCTTATTATGCTAAACTTATTATCGTATTAAACTCATAAATAATATTTTAGTTATTACTAATATATGTTAATATTACATATTACATATTATTTTACTTTAATATAACTAATGATATATAAATATTAAGTAACCAAAAAAGTAATTTTCTAATACATATTATCCTTAACCTCTTGTGGTGTAACTTTCTACGTGGAGAAAGTTAACCATATGTACACTGTATCAATATTTTTAATAGAATTAATGGAGGGGGCTAAGGAAATTTTGGGTAAGTATAGGGACTTCTCACTATATTTATAAAACACATGGGCTTGAGTGGGATTGGTGAAACTATAAGGGGTTCATGTATCAATATATAATTGTCTTAATAGTTTAAATAAATTACAATTTTATAAAAAAAGTTTTTTGTGATAAATAAAAAATCGAAGCAATAGAAAAAGAAGTACAACACTGATATATTCCATTTGGAAAAGGATTAATTGTTCTCTTTTAGCTATCAGATTATGCCAAGCCAAGCACCACAAGGTGGAGTCACCATTATTCTTATCCATTACTATTTACAGAAAATTCAAAGAGCAAGCAAAACTAATACAATTAGAATCAGGTTGTTATAAAAATAAATCCAATGGAGAAGCATCCTCTAGGTTGTATTTGGTAGTCATCTAATCTCTAAGATGCGGCTATTGTATGACTACATTCTGTCACAATATTAATAAGTAGGAGCTGCTTCTTGTCTATTGAAAAAGCTCTTCTATAAGTAGCTATATGCTATTTTCAATACCCTTAAAGCACCTAATATTCTTTTCTTCCATATTTCATACATACACAACCAAAATCTACCATTTAGACTACTTTGTTTCCTTTAGTGATGCTCCTATTTGAGGCTAGTCACTCCATAAACTTAACATGGTTGGTTCTTAAAAGGTTAAGATGGCATATAATCATAATGGTACCTTGAATAGAGCTAGAGCAACTATAACAAAAAAAGAGATGTTCTATAGATTCATTTTGACATTTGCATAAGTTGCAGATACTAGGTAAATTAAGGTAGCTCAAAATATCAAGAGTGGCTAATCTATTCTTTGTAACTAATCACATGAAGAAGGATACTTTTAGTGATAGATTTCTATTCCATATTGTACTACCCTTAAGTCTGCTTCATCCCTTTAGGCTTGAGTAGTTCTCTAGAAGATCAGTTTGTAAATATGCTAAGGGAATGTCTAAACCATTGATAGTAGCCACTTCTTCCTAAATTAGGATTATATTCAAGAGAAGATCAGTTTGTAAATATGCTAAGGGAATGTCTAAACCATTGATAGTAGCCACTTCTTCCTAAATTAGGATTAT
>JANVCL010000008.1:33412458-33425942 GCA_026546855.1 Erythroxylum incrassatum
TTGTGTTTTGAGTTTTATGTGGGTTAGAGTATGCTATTGACAATTAATTTTATGTGTTTGAGGTGCTTTGATGTGTTTATTAGTGTTTGAGATCAGATATCAAAGAATAGAGAAGATTTGAAGGAAGCCCGGTTGATGACCCAGAGCCACGATCGTGACAAAAGCTGATTTTAGCAGGCCATGATCACGGCTTGCACGATGACAAACATGGACCGATCTCTCAAACTTAATTTTTTATGGGTTATTTCATAATTTCAGGCCTAGTTAAAACCTAGTTTTTACCCCAATTAGTACAGGACTATATAATACAAGAGAAATGATCTAAATAGAAAGGCCTCCATTTTGCTACTTTGGGAAAAGCTAAGGACGAGGAACAAGGAAGAGAGAGAAGGTGGAGCTTCTGTTGCTACTTCAACCTCCAGTCCTATTAAGTTATCTTTTCTTCTTTCCATCTTTTATTTCATTCATTTGATGTATGAGATGTAATTGATGATGATGAACCTTGGTTTAAGGATGTTTTAACCTCTTTTAAGGAATTATACTTAATTTAATGTTAATCTAGTTGCTTTTGTTGTTAATGATGTTGGGTGTTGTGATTATTTGTTGTAATTGCATGCTTTAGTAATAAATCAAGAGAGTGAACTGAATGCAAAATGATTATATTGGTTAATGAGAGTTAAATGATCTAATAAATCATGCAAATAATCAAATCAGTAATTATATGGAGAGAGATCTCGAGTGAGGACCCAGTTGTTTATTGGAACGCTTTAAGGACTAACTAGGTTATGGGTTGTTTTGTTAATCAAGAGAATACATGTTCGGTAACTCAACTTAATTGGGGTTTATGATTTAGGGCTTAGTGATTACAACTCGAGAGAGACTAATCCACCCTTCAAAAATCTAGGGCTGTCATTACATTAACACATAAGCGACTAAGTTAGCATTGATGATAGGATAAATCCTCTTTCTCATAATTTGTTAATCTTCCTTGTTTGAATTTCAATTTTCAATTGCTGGTGTTCAAATTTGATTTCTTGCATTAATTTAGAATTCTCATTTCAATCACTCCATATTCGATTGTCTACTTTTCTATTTAGTTTTTATTTTTATTTTAGTTACAATTTTAGGCCTTAGACAAATTAGGATTCGATTAGTTCATTAATTCATCGTGGGATCAAAACCTCATATACTACGGTACGACTCATGCACTTGTAGAATATTATGGGTTTTATAAGATTAAAACTTGCTCAAAAATAATCCTAGTTCAATTTAAGGAAATGTAATTGTCAACGAATCAAGAAACCTTATTGCAACTTAAGAGTTTATATGTTTGTTTCACATCTATGAAATGAGGGAGATACTTGATTCTTATATTTAGGATGAATGGTTATTTCTTGAAGAATGAATTCTTAAGGGTATCTAATTAGTGTGGTGAAAAGGGATGCAGATAAAGGCATATATCCTATAACATGGATAGTTATGGAAATGTAAAATACTAATTCATAGAGTTGTTTTTGAATCTCTTATCAACTAATTTAGAGTTTGAATATGGTGATCGAGTTATAATAGTATCTAATATACAAAATTTATTTTGTATTTGTTATATGATATATTATTACCTTATGTTATTTGACTTATATTTATTAACTTATGTATCTAGGGATTAATAAAAGTTGTTGAGGCCACATTATTAAATGCATGTCACAAAATATGTGACTAGCATTTTTATTACAATTGGCATGGACATTGGAACGGTAAAGATTTAAGGAGGTAAATGTGTACATATCCATTGTTTTCATATGTTAAAGACTTTAGTGAACAACTAAAAAATTAGACAAAATTAAACTTGGGTGTGATTTTAAATTTCTTTAATATCCACAAGGGCAATAGGCTTGGTCATACCAATCATTTAAGTCAAAGTGTCATGTCATTAATAATAACATGAGTGTGATTTTCAATATATAAACCCTACCAATAGGAGACAAATTAGTTATTAGTATGCTAGAAACTATAAGAACTATGATCATGAAGAGACATGATAAAAGAAGGGTATGCGCATTACACATGTAGTTATCAAGGAGCTTGAAAAAAAAATGAGGAGGCAATGCAATATAGGATTATGTGGTTGTCAAGGAGCTTGGAAAACATGAGGAGGCAATGCAATAAAAGTTTATGTGGAATGATGATGGTGCATATAAGGTCATAGTTGCAACATATGAGACCTATATGGTTATCAATACAAGCATGTTATTAGTATTATCAAACACTTTTAACAAAATCTTGAGGCATTTATCAAAGGATGCGACAAGAAGAGCATCTTTTAAAAGTTTTTGATCAAGTATTGTGGCCAATTAATAAAGTGATCTTCTATCCAAAAATTGATTATAAGAAAATACATCCACTAACCAAAAGGGTGATTCTAGGAAGCCTAAAAAAGGAAAGAATGAGAGAAAATAACGAATCAAAGGAAGTACCAAGTGCAAGCAAAACGTCAAAAAAGCATTAAGTGCAAAAATGTCAGAAACATGGTGCTTTTAGACACAACAATAGAAAGTGTAATGTAATAAGACCTAATCAACAACTTGTCAATGTAAGCAACTATTAGTTTATCTACCTTTTTTACAACTTGTCAATGTAAGCAACTATTAGTTTATCTATCTTTTTTTATCTAGTCATCAATTTTAAAATTATGCATACTATTTTGTAGGTCTTAAATACTTTAACTAAGGGGCCAATAGTTAGAGACGTTTTATAGGTAAATAGATATTGATTTCTCTTACAAAACATGATTATATGAAGATGTTACTCCATTAGTAAAATATCATGTTTAGCAAACTCGGTCTCAAAGTAACAAGTCTATTAATTAGGAATGTATATCTAGTAAAAAAAAGCGTAAATATGAGCATATGTATATACTTAGATATTTGTGGTTATAGTCAATATTAAGTGCATCAACTTGTTGATTAACAAGCATTAATTCACAAGTTTCTAGTTTTACAAACACAACTAAAAGGAAATGTGGACATATTAATCCAAAACCTTTCAATTTATCTTTTAAACCAAGAAGTCTTAGTTTAAAGGTAAATCTAGTATCACTTTAAGACAATTATAACCTACAATAACTAAGAGGAAAGCAATAATTAGGACTAGTGGCTAACAAGTTGACAAAATAGACATTTAAATAACTTATGAATGAATATGTTTATTTTTGTAATTGTTTGATTATGTAAACCAAGAGAATAAATAAGTTTATTTGTTCATTCGACAGATGATGAACCCATGCAGCTAGTAGGTTATTTTGTAAGTAGACTTTATAATTTGGCATATTCGGTAAACTAAATGAATGAAAAGGTTTATTTTGTATTATGACAATTGATGTTTGCCTAGAATTCATACATCAAATAGGTTATTTTTGTTACTACCGCTTATATTACTTGTGTTTTGTAAATGAACAATTTAATTTTGTATAATTGCAACTAATGAATTGGATTCTAAACATTATGTTCCTCTTAATTGTTGTGTTCATTATGTTCCTCTCAATAATTGAGTAATTTCATATAATTACTAAGAATAATGGAAAACTTTTCATTAAATAATAAAAAGTGAAAATACATTCCTACTAGTCAATTTAATATTGAAACATGAACATATACTCAATTTCATGCTAAATCCATTTTCCAATTACAGAGGAAATGAATAATAACAAATTGAAATAATTCCTACAATTATATTAAGTAGCGTCAACCTCATCTCTTTCTTCTCTATAATCAACATCTCAATTTCTTGTTTAATAATTTTCAGCTGCTTAATATCAAGATATTGCTGTTGTATATCTTGATACGACTTTTAAGTCCTACCGGAATGGACTGAGTATTAATTCAGGTTAATTGAGTAACAAAGGAAACCTAAGAAACAAAAGCACTTGGGTGTTGGGTGCAGACTATACTAAATGAGTTATTCAATTCTACTGCATACATGGGGCATATGGTCCTTGAATTCGCGTTCAGCATTTTTTCCGCTGGATATAAATAAGACAGACAAGGAAAAGGACAGTGGTTTCCATTAGAGGTAAAAGAAATGCAAATTTTAGTTTCTCTCAGAAATTGGAATGGGTTTACATATCCACAGAATTCAATCAACTATGAGCAGCTTAGGTAGGGATGTCCACATCTGATTAATGGAAATGCTCCTGAAATGGGAACTGCATTCATGGGCATGGCGGGTGCCGTGTGAAGAAAGGCAGAGAGGGACCCGCAGAAGCCCACGTGTCAGAAGCGTAATAGGAGTAAATGCTGGGGTTCCACGTGCCCAAACCCCATCTATGCATAAACTGAGGCCCCACGAGCTCCGCGTGAAGATCAGCCGTTTATTCTTGGAGAGCAGCCCATCCCATCCCCCCGTGCACATTCAATACGATTTGACTGCTTTCTTTTTCTATTGACGTCGCAGTAGTACAGTCTGTTTTTATTATTATAAAATTACTTAATATAATCTTATTATCGTTATCTTTAGCTTATACCGATTAGTATTCTTATTTAAAAACATTAATTGTTTTAAGCTCATCTTAATCCAAGTCCATGGATGCCAAAGTAAGGCTCTCCATTGCGCCCCATATTTCGTGGCAGTGGTGATGACTGATGAGGTATATGTTCGTGGGCCATACGGGTCCCGTCTAAGACCACCCTCTCCTGCCTATGCCCTACCAAATGAAGTAGTCATGTGTTGTTATCATGCAATTATCTTAGAAGCTTTGTTCTATGGTTGTTTATGGAAGCGGTCTTATATGCACCTCACTTAATTCCATTGCAGTTGGATCTACATCGACAAGACTACCTCTAGTGAGATCAAACAAAAACCTTTGCAAGTTTTAACTTTTAATATGTAATTTGGGAAATTACTTTTGATATGATTACATCCAATTTACTGATACTTGTAAAATATTGTCCTTTTTTGGTGATTCATGCCTAATTCTTCTAATTGGAACATTAAATACCGAAATAATTAAATTATGTATCATAACTATTCATGGATAGACCAAATCAAACCAATTTAGCATTCATAATATTTAGGTAATTATAACATGCTATTATACTTTAATTTTGATATATGATTATAAATTATTTAATTAAAAATTAAAGATAAAAAATGTATTTAATTTTAATTATAAATTTTAATAATAATTAATAATCATTATTAACATATTATGAACATAATGGATCACACATAAGAAGTATTTAAAAAGAAAAATAATTTAAATTAAGTTAGACTTAACTATGAAGTCTAAAAAACTCCAAGAATCAAATATAAAATATTTGATTTTATCAAAATTAAAGTATATTTATAATCAAAAATTAATTTTAGTAAAAAGTAAATCTGCCCTAAAGACATAAAAGAGCTAGCAGTCCTATCATTTCCTTTCAAATGATTTGATTTTTTTTTAAAAAAATCTATAGATACCGCTGGTAGTTAATAATTGGAACATTCATTTTATTTATGATTTGTATTTTTAAATTATTTATTTAAAGAGATTAAAAATCATAAAATTATTTCTTGGTTATACCCATGATATATATGATCATCGTTGATTTCCTAACAATAGAAGGAAATTCATTCATTATATTTGTTTTCTGTCTTTGTCTTTTTTTCCTCCTTAATTTCTTATTATCAAGTATTAACTTTAAGCGTGGAACTGCTAACTTTGAACCACCCTAACAGTGTTTTGTTTTGTAAGAACTTATCAACCACAAATATCATTTATGACCTTTCTCTATTATTACGTGCTCCATTGAAGTTAACTACGGGGATGATATAGGCAGGTGATATGGGCTCTTCGAGGGAAGGATATCCCATGTCGTGAAATGGTTGAATATCAACGAACCAGAAACAGAAAAAACATGTGGTAGTGTCAAGGATTATGGAAGCAGATCCCTCGTACCATCCTAGTCTTTAAGGCATTTGTGGGGTTTAAATATCCACAAAATCAATTATCCCATCTTTTTCATTACTTGATGATGTTGCATGTTCTTGTACCATAGCTTACTTGATGATGTAGCTTGTTTCTTGTACCATGTACAAATTAACAAGATGGGCACTTATGTGTTGCATCATATGAATATGAAAGTTTGAATGGTCTTCCATTTGTTATTCAATATTTCTTTCTCATCAGACAATGATACTTATATAATGATGAAAGAGGTCAAGTGGTTAACCTATTATGAAATCAACTGTAGATATTTGTTGGTAAACCAATACCAGAAAAGTCGTTGTGTAAACTCAAAACAATTTATTGCCTAATCACTTTAAAGTTTTTCAGTTTTCAATCCTCTCCAATCCTTGACCCGTAGCTTTCTTATTGTTAATCCCTTCAATTATCTTCTAACAGTGGTTAATACCAGTAAACATAGAACTTTCTAACAGCTTTCTTTTCTTTTGGTGGAGAATTTCATTCACGTCGGATGTACTAATATTCAATTTTTAAGCTTTGAGAAAATGCCAGAAGACGAGCTATTCTCTTCAAAACATTTGAATTGAAAGGTTCTACGTTAATCTCCAGTTATCTCTAAATATCTCATGTTATACGAAAAAATCCTTGAATAATACGGTCCTAAATGTTATCCATTTAATATGCTAATCATCCATACCACTAACACGAATATTTTCATAGGTATATGATTGATTTGTTAAAAAGAAGAATCTAAATTAAAGTCATCGTATCAATACACAAAATTCTTTATTTTACGGGGGTCTGAGAAGGATCATAATATACGACGCATTTCAGTACAATTTAGTCTTATAATTATAACTACATCACAAATTGGTATCTGCTTAAAGTACGAGAGACAATTAGGTTCATACAAAATAGTATGGACGTGATTATTAGAATACATGAATTCTTTTCATCTTTCTTTTGTCCTATTGTGTCTTAAGGCACATTCTTTTGTAAAGTTGGATTCCTTGCTAAGTTTAAAACATTAGTCCATCAACTTAGTTAATGATTTATACATAAGTAGACGCAGGTAGAGTTTGAACTATGAGATTGTTTTGTAGTTATTGATTTGAATTCTTATTGCTTTCCTAATTAAGTAAATTGGTCACTTGCCTAATCCTCCCTCAAAAAATTCAATTTTGATCTCTATACCTACAGATGATACGACTAATCCTTTTTTTGGTTGTTGAAAATCTCATCACACCCTGGCTCTCACCAACATTTGAAATTGAATGAAATATTAAAGGAAACAGCTCGTCGTTTTGGCCATACCGTCTTAAGACATAAAAGTGTTAGTCAGCATAGTGGACAGGATTAGACGTCAAGAGGCATAAAGGTTAACCACAAAATAATGAGATGCTTAATTTGTGGGTAACTTGTGCGAAATCACCTTTATCTGCTGTTTCAAAACGCATCTGCATTCAGCGCCTCTATTTAAGGCTCCTCTTAAACGCTAGCTGTTCGATTGGGAGAATGTAATTTTACTTATTGAAAAAGTCAAACGCCTGTAACGAGGCTCCTTGTATGATGTTGTTTTTCTTTTGATAATTTTACAGGCTCCTGGCATTAGTAAAAGGTCTAGATTTCATTTCACGCACTTGTCCCTGCTTTTAGACTGTCATTTCTATTCTTTTGGGTAATTGAGCTTTTGTTTCAAATTCAAAAGATCAAACGCAACCCTTGAATTGAATTGGGCAAGTACAAAACCGGTAATAATAGTGCAAAGTCGAATCTGTGGAATTTTCATGTACACCTATCATTAGGTCAATCGTTAAACCAAGTCATTAAAACGAAAGAACAGTTTAATAAATTTATACGACAAACTTTAAACCCTTAACGCGAGTCTTTCAAGTCCATTGTATGAGACGGTGTTGTTGTGGGGTTGAATGATTTATTATGACTACGCCAACTCATGCAAGGGAATTCGTAACCAACACCAATTGTATATGATTATCACGTTTTTGTCCTCTTATCACAGAGACTTCATTGCTTGAATAACAAATCTCATATCTATATGGAAGAATATATAATATTGATACCAGAATAAGCCTACCTCAACTCAATCATTTGATTTTGATAGTTAATATTCTACCACACTCTTATCTCATATAGTACAACCAACGGCAACGGCTGAAGGCATGGCAATTAGAAGAATTATCGCATAAACAAGAAACAGCTCACTTGATGGGCTCAAGGTTTGACTTAATTGATCAAAAGGAATAATCACGCGTCGTCTCAAGCCAACAACACTCTATCTAATGTACTACATTCCCAAATTTCCAAGTATAACTGTCATAATTATTAAAATTAAAATTATCTAATTGTTTTTTATATTATTTGTCATTGTGTAAGAAAAGAATATTAACCTTATATAATCACTCTTTTCTTGTAACGGAATACAAACATCCGACGACATTTAATGACGCGTTGAATGACTCGCCACGTCAGCTAAATGACATACTGTGATTGGAGCATAGACATGCACGCGCACGAAGGCCCTTTATTTAGGCCTCACCATTCGCCTTCAAACTTGCGAGGCGTGCGGAGTCTGTTCTCATTACTTCTCTCCCACTCATTCTAGAAGCGAATGGAGTTACTTCAAATGCAGCTTTTGAAACTCTCCTCTCCTCCTAAGTCCTAAGAAGAGACACCAAAAACAGGGAACACTTGTCTTACACAATTGCTTCTTTTTTCCCCTGCTTGTTTCCTTCGACCACATCTTTGCTTCCCCCACAAAACATGTATAGATCGGAGAAAGCAGCGAAAACTTAGAGGTACAAACTCCAATGCAAAAACCAATCTTTCTCTTCCTCTCTTCTCGATGAAATCTACCGTTCCATCGACGAAGGTAACGAGAAAAGAAAAGATTTGACATTTTACAGAGAAACAGTGGAAATGAAACAGACCGAGACCAGTGTAAGAAACAACAGAGCCATTTCCCAAGAAGAAGAGGTGTCTGCTCTTCGCCGAGCTTGTCTAATCGACAAGTGGATGGATCAAAAGGTGAGCACGCAGCGAACGAGGCCTAACTTTGGTGAATTTCAAAGAAAATCGCACCATCACGATCACGAACTTGACCAAGATGTTCTGTTTTTCAGCACAACCTCTAGCTCCTCAGATTCTAGCTCTGGTGGATTATCGTCCTCTGACTCGGATTCCTTGAACGGTGCAAGATCAATCGCTCTATCGAGGCCCAAGCCTGTTAGGACAAGCCTGTCGGCGCTACCATTAAAAGCGGAGAAAACAGAGAGAACAAGGAGGACTGTGTTATATGAACAGAGGGAGTTCCGTATGATCGATGATTGCCACTACACATCTGCAGATGACACTCTTAGACTTGAAAAGAGCTCGGTCAGCTCCAAATCAAGGGCATTGGAGATTTACAGAAATTTAAAGAAGATGAAACAACCAATTTCTCCAGGTGCCAAATTCTCCAGCTTCATCAATTCTCTCTTCACCGCGACGAACATAAAAAAATCAAAAAAATCTTCATCTTCTGTTTCTTCAGTTGGAAATAGCCATGAACAGCGGAAATATCAAGCAGGGCAGGAATCTACCTGCTCTTCTGCTTCATCTTTTACAAGATCGTGTTTGAGCAAGAGCTCTCCATCCACAAGGGAAAGATTGCGCAATGGTGTTAAAAGGACGGTTCGATTCTACCCGGTTAGCGTGATAGTGGACGAAGATTGCAAACCTTGTGGACATAAAAGTTTAAATGAACAAGGATATGACACAGAGCCAAAATTGATGCCTGTTACACTGCCGACTGCATGGAAAATTGGGAAATCACCGTCCAGAAAAGTGGATCATGAGATCACGGAGAAGAGTATAAGAGTTGAAGATGTGGCAAGGGAGTTGTTGAAAGATTATCACCACCATCAGCAGAAGAATGAGTTAATCATGAGAGATGTTCGTTGCAATTATAATGGTCATTACGAAGATGATTACGATGAATATGATGACGACGAAGACGCTGCAAGCTATTCGAGTTCGGACTTGTTCGAGCTTGATCATCTTTCAGTAATTGGAAAAGAAAGATATAATGAAGAGCTTCCTGTGTATGAAACTACCCATGTTGATAAAAATCGCGCCATTGCTAATGGCTTGCTAATGTAACAAATTTTCTTTTCTGCATGATATAAAAATTTAATTTTGTGACTCTTAATGCTTCCTCTTCCTCTTGATTTAAGACATTAATGATTCTACCATGTAACATAAAATGAGGAGAATTTTAATACATTTGTTTTGAAGGATTATGATAGTATATACATAGGTTATGTTTCTTTTTTTTTTCCCCCTTAATTTTCTCCAATAGGTACTGGAAATATCTAATACCAGCACTGATTCATTGTGTAATGTGAAAATAGAGTGAAGAAAGGGTAGCTAAAAAGAAGCAAGTGGGGATGAGATGAGATCCAGATACTGACAGGTGCAGTTTCGATATTGGAAAAAGAGAAAGAGCAGGGAGGGGAAGGGAAGGGAAACAAAGGAAACGAAAGATTCTAGATCGTCATCGCAAGCAAAATGAACAGTGCGTGATGGTAAAGGGAAAGGCAGATCTTCTCTTCGCTCATGGGAATAGAGAAAGTGAAAGCTTTTGCTTTCATGAATTCGCCCAACCTTGGTTTTAGCATCCTATATCACTTATTCCTTTCCAGCCCCGCAGTACAACTTCTTCATTTAAATAACACAGCAGATTCTAATAATGCCAATACTTGGATGGATTTTATTTAAACAAAAAAGAGATAGTGAATGCAATTCTCTTTAGTTTCTTTTAGACAGACACCACATGGAATGGAACCTTAGTAGTATATTGCAGTTTTAACTTTGTTTCAGGTACATCCTAGCAGGGAGGGTGTTATAAAGCTGTTAGTCATAAAAAGTACTAGCTAGGGTGGTTCTTTGGTCGTGAACCACCCAAGAGCTAAGAGCTCATATACAATATAAAGTTGTTTTGGCACGATATGGAGGAGACAATATTATATTCACTTGGCATACACTAGTACGACCCCATGTACACGCACTATAAACTTAAAAGCACCAATTAGCAGGAACGTGAAGAAATGAGCCCAAAAACAATATGCCGAACGTGAAATAATAATAATAATAATACTAAAAAGCAATGATCTCGCTAGAACTGGACTTGAGTTAAAACTCAAGCGAGCATCGATGACAATTGTTAATCAATAGGGCTAATAATGGCCTACAAAAATTAAACGTATCATTAGTACGTGACGAGCATGCAGAAGTTGTAATGTGAAATGGTCAAATTTTAGCACCACATGATTAGAATCACATACACTAAAAGTACAGATTTATAGTAGTTTAAGGCGGTGGTGGAATCGTAACTTATTCAAAGAAATACACTTTTTAAATGTTAAACAAAGAGGTTCCTGTTACATTGGTTATTATAATATAACGCATGCCATTCCTCTAATCTTCCGCATAATAGGTGGGGTGGAGAAGTTGGTATCAATTATGAAGAGAATAGCATCTTCCCATGACTTCCCTGCTTATAACACACATCACCCTAGATTGTTACCAAAACGGGGGATTGCTTCATACATGTCTTGTCTGCGTGTTCTTTAGTGGGATCAACTGTCATACAACATTTGTACTGAATTTGTAACTTTATTTTCATGTACGATTGGTGGTTGTCTGAATAAACTTTTATGTTCAAGTGTTTTGATGAGGATAACTATGATGATGACATATTTGTTTTCCATACTTTCTTGGCGCACAATATGTTGCCAGGAAAAAAAGGAGGACAACGGATTCAAAAGCATTCCTGCCCAGTGGAGTGGACCACTTTCTGGAGAAGTAGCGAACCGATACTTTTATCAATTCCCATATCTTAGTGGCTCATTTACAGCCCGACATTGATTTCACGGGAGAAGAAAACCCCTATTATTGTTTTGTTATCTCCTAGTACAACATCTAGGAATAATTCTTAGTTAAAGCCTTGTCTTTGCTTTTGAAAAGACGGGACCATTCTCCGCCACGATAACAGTCTACCATTTCTGGACCTTTTCAAATTTTGCTAATCATAGAAAGAGGTTTGCATAGAATGGGGCTCACAATGTACTCGTAATTTGCAATCCCCAGGTGAGTTCCTATCAGACCGGTAACAGCTTTTCTGTTCTTCTAAAAAGACCAAAGTAAGAGATCATGATTCAGGATTTGTCTTTGTGACTCTGTGATCTACCGGAATCTTGTTCAAATGGGAAAAGTAAAGGGTAAATTGTAGATCCAGGACTTAGTTACTCGGTAGAGCAAAAAAGGCCATAAAGAGCTAAACTTTAACATATTATCATATTGAAATTGAAAATATTGTTTTGAAATTACGGAATACCATGTTTCATTCGGGGGCTAAGCTCTTATTTAATTTCTTATGTCAAAATACCTTTGATTCTATTGTTTCAAGACTAGCTCTGTGAGTATTGATCATTCAAACTCTAAAATGAGTTAGTTATATAGTTGATTATTGTACAATCAATTGAAGTTCTAATATATATTTTAATGATACCAAAACATAAATATTATCCAACCTTTTATTTCTGGTAACTAAAAGAAAGTAAAATGAAATTATTTAGACATAAGAATCAATTAGGTCAAGAGATATATTATGGAGTAAAGTGAGCATTAACTGATGTTTGAAACTAAAGAAAGAAATTAAATCAATTAATAAGTTTCGAGACTTTTCAACATATAAAAATTAATATAATTGTAACACTTGTTCATTTTAACGTTTTAGGAATTCAATATGCATAAACATATCATTTTTAATGTAAATGAATGTAACATCTATTAGCTGAAGGGTTTCAACGGCTAACTGAACCTAGTTTCAAAAGTTAGGAAATTTGTATATAATGGGTGAGTTTCAATGTTAGGTGTTTAACTAGGGATTCAACTTAGTGATGCCAATGCTAAATAGATATCAACTAGCATATTATGCATAGAAATAGTTGTTGAATGAACATTTAAGAGTTTGTTGGCTATAAAATCTATCTTTTAGTTGTTGAATATTTTCTAGATCTATATTGATATAATAACATATTTTAGAGAGCTTCAAGCGTTCAAAGTACTTAAGCATTCATTATGATTTGAGATTGAGTCATTGATAAGTGTAAATTTCATATTATTTTAGGGCATAGTTTCATACGTGTTTAGTCGTTAAGTTGATCATTTAGTATGTGTTTAGGTTATAATTGTGTTAGTTCGTTAATTATTTGTATTTTAAGTATTTTATGGGTTAGTACAAGTTTCTGAGCTTAAATAATATATTTTTGAGGTACCTTGATTTGTTTGCTAGTATTTCAGGATCAATATTGAAGAACAGAGGAATTTAGGAGGGAACTAGGCTATAACGTAGGCCCACGATTGTGGCAGGTAGGCCACGATCGTGACAGAAGCTCTAGGTTTAGCCTTACCCGCATGCCATGTATTGGCCCCCGGAATTTTTTTCTAGTTAAGATGGTTTTAAAAAGAATTTTGAGGT
>JANVCL010000008.1:33436583-33447884 GCA_026546855.1 Erythroxylum incrassatum
GTAGAGGGAGTAGAAAATGTGATCTTTGTATGAGTTGTGTTAGGGTAAGATTTGGAAACAAAATTGGTAGTTGATCTGGAAAATTTAGCAGCAACATGATCTTTAAATATGCTCCTGTGTTTTAGCCATAACTTTTTCTCTAGTTATCAAAATGAGATGTTTCTTGTTTGGATTAAATTAGATACATATAGCTACATTTTTCATGAAGACATTGAATTTAAATTCTATCTTTAAGAGCCTTAAAATTTTTCACGAAGTTGAGAACTGGGTGTAGTACATTGGTGGATAAATGTATATGTTGTGTTCTATTTTGAGTGTATGAGAATGTGTTATATTTTGAGTTTTTATGATCAAGTAGGGAACGTGAATTGTGTATGGATGATGTTGAGTTGAAATTATGTATATTTGAAGAAGTTATCCATTTGAGATGATGAATCAAATGAGTTTAGAGTTGAGATTTGAGAGTTAATGAAATCTAATTGGTGTATGAATTGTTATGAAGTGATATTGCATTAGAATAAGTGAATTTCGGAAGATTATGAGTGAAAGGGATGTTAAAATGAGTTTAGGATCCATTGAAAGGGTCTTGGAGATTGAAATTTTTCGTTAAACTCGAAGGTTAAATGGTCAGGCCGTGTATATTCACACTGGCCATGTATTCCTGATGCAGAAAAATTGCCAGACTCGTGGGTTACACGGTCTGCTCGTGTGGTTTCACATGACCTATGTTTTGACCCTTAAAATGAAAACATCTTGCTTCAAGTTCTTCGCTAAAATTATAGATCTAGAAGTCCTCTTTTAAACCATCCAAAGGCGACTTTAATTTGATATACCTAGTGAAATTTATTCCAATTGTCTCGAGATAGGTACAACACGATTGAGGTCATGAGCATGTTTGATTCTTTTGGCCATAACTTCATAACCCCACCTCCGAATGAAGTGATTCTTAAAGAAATAGTTTCCTAACACATTTTTCTATCTCTTCATAAAAATTGGTAGCATTATGAATTGATTTGAAATTTTTTGATTTAATGAAAGTGAGGGAAGGGTATTTTGGTTATATCTTGACCTTTAGTCATTTAAATGGGATGATTTTTTATTTAGAGTAAACTAGAGAAATAGTGATACAAATTACATGAAGAAGTCGAGTTTTGATACAGTCTCTAAGAATTTCAATTTCTGGATGGAAGTTGAGTACAGTGTACTGTTTTATCATAAGAACAGTCCGAAAATATTTAAGGTATAACTTTCGGATTTCTGATCCAAATTGAATGATTTTAGTGTAATTAGAAACTTAATACAATTTGGAACATTTTTATAGAAGAAAGTGTTGCTAAATTACTTTTTTTATATTGTCTAATTGATCATGGAAAATAGACCCAAAAGTCTAGAAATTTAGAGAAATTTATAAGAAGAAAGGAGAGTTTGGAATGTGTAATCTTGTAATGTTGGAATAATATTAGTGAATGAAGTGTTGATATCAAAGTACCAAAGCTATGAGTTTGTTTGGGAATAAAGATATTCACATGATTAAGGTTTTGATTCAAAAAAGAGGAGTAAAGTGCATCAAATTATAGTGAATGAGAAATTGATAATAAGAGTAAAGAATAATAACAATGAAATGACAAGTAATTGAGTTATAAAATGAGAATTGGGATATAATGTGACATTTGATAATATACCCAGGATTGTCATTGAGCATGCATTGTACATATTCTATATTTTTGCATAAACGAATACTTATAATTGTGCAAAGTTATTAATGTGTGTGTGCAATGTGTATATTGCATAATTTGGTTGTGCAGGATAGACATCCGCATACAGACATTTCAAGAACTTGGAAGCAAATGCTAATCTGGAGCATACTGTGAATAGACCTAGATGGTCTTACCTTATTGTTTGTTTTGTTTATGTTAAGACTTGAGTGATTATAAATGAGATGTGAATTGATTGTGTGATTCCAAACAATAAAGGTTCGAGGTTTTTGATGCTTAAATGTAATATTAAAGTGTTAATTGTATGTGAATGTGACGAACTAAATGCTTCATGAGATGATTGCATGATCACAAAGTGTTTCTCAACATAAATGTTTAATACCGGACTAAGGTCCAATGATATTTGAAAGTGAATAAGTGATCATATGTGATTGATGCATTTCACTACATGAATGCATGAAAGAAAAGGCAGTTGTGACCAGAGTAGCTAACGTTAAAAGAGCTTTAAGCTTATTTATACGCATCAGAGCCTCAGGCTCAACGTTTAATGAGCCCGATTTCTCCAATAGATACGGGACAGTTATCAATGAGCCCGGTATGCACAATAAATACGAAACAGTTTACGCACTCGGTCACAACAAAGTAACAAATAGAAAGTAGGTCTCATGTGCACTGCATATGCATGATAGGAATGATTATAATGTGTTGAATGTAAAACATGAAATGATTGATTAAGTGTATATGATCCAATGTGATTATTAGATAAATGATGTGAATTATGTGTTATGTGACTGGGTGGGCCATCGATGATTGTCACTCACTAAGTTTGCAAAACTCACCCTAAATTTGTAAATATTTTTCCAGCTTGAAAGAGTAGCCCATTAGACAAACGAGAGTATACCTACTGCATTCATGTATGGGATAGAGGTCGGGATCAGTTCGCGCCTGCATTGTATTTCTTTATTTTTGTACTGAATTGTATATTCCGCAAATTTTGTATTAAATTATGTATTCATAAATACCGTACAATGTGTATATGAATGATGTTGTAATGTAAAGACATTATGACTAAAATTTTTTGTTTTTGAATTTGGGTCGAAGTGACTAGTGAAATTCTAATGAGTTGTGTATTGGTTGTAACTTTGTGTATTGAAATGTTGATTTCCGCAAATTGTGTGTATTGTCTTTTTAAAAAAAAGTTGTACTGTGTTTTCGAGAGTCTGACAGTTCTAGCATGTCACCCTTGCAAGATCCGCACTCGAACATCACTCAGGATGTTGAGTACGTGTCTTGTAAGGGTGGGGTGTTACATTTATGCTTAGGACGGTGGTTTTACCCGGTGTAGGTTCAGATAGGAGGGTTTGAAACTGGGACAATAGCAACTACAATAGCCAACGAAGAATGTGTTTTTTTTGGAAATGTGTGTTTGAGTTGTATATAATAATATGACACATAATGTATTTTGTTAAAAGTTTGTAAATATTGTAATACATAGTGTATTTGAACTTAAGATATGTACTGTTTTATTGAAGGGTTTGTAATGTAATACGCTTAATTCAGGATGGTGTTGTAATTGGAACATGTATTCGAATAAATTTAGTGTGCTAGTTAAATTATGTTTAAAATCGAATATGTATGAAAAGGTAATGATTGGTTGTTTGAATTTATGGCAATGCTTTGTATTGTTTTGATATATCTAAGTCATGTCATAGGTAACATCCGCATATCCTTCCAGGGGTATGTGGGAGTTACAGTTAAAAAGCAAATGAAAGCCATTGGATGGCAAATTGATGACATTTGAGGTATAAGCCAGAATGTTTGCATGCACCAAATAAATATAGAGGAAGGATGTAGAAAGGTGACGGAGCGTCAATAGAGATTGAATCGTAATATGAAGGAGGTGGTCAAGAAGGAGATAATCAAACTCTTAAATGCAGGGATAGTGAATGGGTTAGCCCAGTACAATGTGTACCTCATAAGGGTGGAATGACGGTAATAGAAAGTGATAGTGGAGAAGTAATTTCAACAAGAATGGTCACAAGATGGAGAGTATGTATAGATTATCGCAAACTTAACTTAGTGAATAAGAAAGATCATTTTCCTCTCCCATTCATAGATTAGACGATAGAAAGGGTAATTGGACATTAGTTTTATTGCTTCCTAGATGGATATTCAGGATATAATCAAATCTTCATTTACCCAGATGATTAAGAAACGATCATATTCACCTGCGCTTATTGTACATTCGCATACAAATATATGTCTTTTGAACCATGCAACGCCCTAGCTACATTTCAAAGATGTATATCACCGACGTGATAGAAGATATAATGGAGGTGTTTATGGACAATTTTTCAGTTTTTGGAGATTCTTTCAAAATGTGTTTAACTAATTTGGACAGAGTTCTTCAAAGATGTGAAGAGTCACACTTGGTACTGAATTGGGAGAAATGTCATTTTATGGTGCAAGAGGAGATAGTGCTAGGGCATAAAGTTTCACACCAAAGATTTGAAGTCGAAAGAGTAAAAATAGAAGTGATAAAGAAACTTCCGCCAAGCAATGTAAAAGGTGTGTGAGGAATTTTAAGTCATACAGGATTTTATCATCGATTCATCGAAGACTTTTCGCAAATTGTAGGACCTTTGACAACCCTTTTAGTCAAGGACATGTCTTTCTTATTTGATGACAAATGTATGTCTACATTCAACACATTAAAGGAGTCATTAATATTAGCACCAATTTTATCACCACCGGACTAGACACTTCCATTCGAAGTTATATGTGAAGCAAGTGACTAAGCCATCGGTTACGTCTTGGGCCAAAGGAAGGATAAGAGATTGCATGCAATTTATTATGCCAGTAATATCCTTGCGGGACCATAGCTAAATTACACCAATATAGAGAAGGAATTACTCACAGTAGTTTATGTGTATGATAAGCTTCGACAATCTCTTAGGTTCACCGATCACACAGCATTAAAATGCCTTTTCAACAAAAAAGATGCAAAACTAAGGCTCGTTCAATGGATGTTACTTTTACAAGAATTTGATATAGAGATGAGAGATAAGAAAAAAGGGAGCAGAAAATGTGGTTACAGAACACTTATCCAGATTGGATGGAGGGGAACGCAAATCGAGCGACAATATTAATAAAACTTTCCCCGATGAGACCCTGATGCTACTCTAAAGTTTGACGACACCATGGTTTACCGATATCGTAAATTATATTGCCAGTAGTAAACTTCCATCATATTTATCTTACCAACAAAGGAAGAAATTCATGTATGATTGTAACTGATATATATGGGATGAGCCAATTTTATATAAAGCTTGAGCTGATGGGCTAATGCAACGATGTGTTCCAAAGGAAGAAATGTTAGACATCCTAAAGAAATGTAATGCAGGTCAGTATGCTAAGCATTATGGAGTCAACAAAACGACGGTTCAGATACTTAAGAGTGGCTTTTATTGGCCACAATTGTTTAAGGATGATTAGACCTTCGTAGCGTAATGTTATCGACGCTAAAGAATAGGTAACATCTCCAAAAGAGATGAGATGCCTTTATCTAATATTTTAGAACTAAAGGTCTTCGATGTATGGGGAATTGATTTTATGGGTCCGTTGCCATCTTCAATGGAAAATATGTACATTCTAGTAGGAGCGGATTATGTTTCGCATGGGGTTGAAGTAGTAGCATCTTCAACCAATGATGGGAAGGCAGTGCAAAAGTTCATTAAATGGTTATTCAACTATTTTGGAATGCCACGTACGATAATAAGTGATGGAGACACACATTTCTACAATATATCTTTTGACACCCTTTTAAAAGGATATAGAGTGCACCAGCAAGTTGTTACACCATACCATCCGTAAACTAGTGGCTAAATGGAAGTTGTCAATCGGGAGCTGAAATGAATTTTGGAAAAGATGATGAAGAACTCCAGGAAGGATTGGGTAATAAAACTAGACGATGCCTTATGGACCTATAAGACAGCTTTCAAAACACCTATCAGAATAATTCCTTATAGTCTCATGTACGAGAAAGCTTATCACTTACCGTTTGAATTAGAACATCGAGCATACTGGGTGATTAAAGCATTAAATTTTTATTGGAAACAAGCAAGCGAAAAGAGACTTCTGCAACTGGATGAACTTGAAGAGTTTCGTTATAATGCATACGAAAATGCCAAACTCTACAAGGAAAAGGTAAAGAATTGGCACGATGCTTGTCTTAAACAAAAGGAATTTAAAGTAGGAGATGAGGTTCTGCTATATGATTCAAGGTTGAGGTATATCCAGCGAAGTTAAAGTTTAGATGGAGTGGACCATTTACGATCATTCAAGTTTTCAATCATGAAGCCCTCAAATTTGAAAATGCTAACAAGGAGACTTTTAAGGTCAATAGGCATCGTTGCAAGCTATATCTCGGAGGAGTAATTCCCAAAGACAAGGAAGTGATTTATTTCTCTTGGAATAATTAAGACATCTCTATAGATGCAAGGTCAAGCTAAAGACCATAAATGAACATATTTAGTAGTTTGTTTGAAATCATGGGTTTAAGTAGAGTTGTTTTGAGTTTTCAAAAAAACTTTAGTAATTTTTGTTAAGCTAGGATAACTAATTCCATCAGGATGTTCAATTGCCATATCCAACACCTTCACCACCTCCCATCACCATGAAACTTGTTCTAACCCCCTTTCTTTTTAAATTTATTCTTTATTCTTTATTTTTACTTTTTATTGATTTTTTTACTTTAATATTTATTTCTTCTGTCTTTATGCGTGTTTTTTACTTTAATATTTTTTCTTCTGTCTTTATGCGTCTTTTTTACTTTAATATTTATTTGTTATGTCTTTATGTCTTGTTCAAGTGTGGGGAGGGATATATGTTTATTTGAATGTGAATTTTGCATATTATAATTGTTAGGTTGCATTCTATGAATCATGTAAATGTGTCAATGGCTTAGATGAATTGAAATTAATTTAATTTTGAACATGGTCTATTAAGTTATA
Organism: Erythroxylum incrassatum; assembly: GCA_026546855.1. NCBI lineage: Eukaryota > Viridiplantae > Streptophyta > Magnoliopsida > Malpighiales > Erythroxylaceae > Erythroxylum > Erythroxylum incrassatum. The sequence goes on from JANVCL010000008.1 coordinate 33,443,311, forward strand.
GAGAAGTATTAACTAGCAGAATTAGTGAATAGGGATTCTTTGATTAAATATGCAGTTTAATTAGGATTTAGTGTATAAGTGTAGCCCTCTAAATTGTCACATTCATTCATAATTTGAGGCCTTTTAACCTAAGTAGCTTTGCTAGTTTTTTTTTTCACGAAAACGAGTAACTAAAGCAACAAGGTAGGCAATAAAAAAATTTGTTATTTTGTTAAAATAAGTAACTATTTTGCTGGCTTTCGGATTATGAATAGAGTTAGTAGCTAGTTGAGAACGTGATATAGCTGAGTAACTAGATCGACAAGCATAAAAAATGTGTGCCTTTGTGTAAAAAGGCTAGAATGATGCTCCACCCAAGCAGCTTAAAAAAACATGATTTAGTTGAGTAACCAGATCGACATTCATTACCAATGTTTGCCTCTACGTAAAAAGACTAAGTCCATGTTCATAAAAAGTAAATAAAAATAAAATTGTGTTTCTGAATTAAACCTACCGAACTTGTAACAGTTTAAATTTTCATGAAAACGTACTTAGGATTAGTCACAAAGTTGAATAACCAAAGAATTATTAATGAGTGTGTGCAATTGAGAAGGGCAACAATTTAACCTTGAGTTTGGATTAATATGTATATTTATTTCAGAGCCCCAAGACACAGATTTTACATGTTAATGATTTGAAATGACTTGAATGATTATGTTTTAAATTAAATTTATTTCATGAAGTTGAAGCCATTGTTTCATTACTGCATTGTGTGCTATGTGAATTTCTAAGTGTTTTTTATTTTGTTTGCTTAAGGACAAGCAAACATTTAAGTGTGGGGATGTGATAAGTGTGAAATGCATTGTGATTTCGGGTACAATTTGATATGTGTTTATGTATTTATCTGATTGTTTGGTATGTGTTTTCAGTATAATTGTGTTAGCTTCTGAATTATTTATGTTTAAGTGTTTTATGGGTTAGTACAAGCATTTGAGCTTAATTATTATGTCTTTGAGGTACCTTGATGTGCTTATTAATGTTTTAGGCTCAACGGCGAAGAACGGAGAAGTTTCAGAGAGACTTGGATCGAAACACGATCCTGTCAGAAGTAAAGGAGACAGCCCACGATTATGACAGAAGCATAGAGAACTTAATTTTGGCCCATGATCGTGGCTTGTTGGGCCACGATTGTGGCCTATGTCATGCAGACATGTAAAAACCTAGAAAAGTCGAGTTTTGGGAGATTTTCAGACCTTTTGACCCCTAAAAAAACCCTAGGGCTGCCCAGAACACATTAAGTATATAAAGAATGAGACAAAAGAGATGAAAAGCATCTTGTATCAGCCAACATCAAGAAACCCTAGAGAGAGTTCATCGAGAGATTTAGAAAGTGACAAAGGAAGAGACACGTGGAGAAGAAGCCGATGTGAAGTACTTCTCGGAACAAGAGTTTTCTCGACATTACTACCTCAGTCATCCATTCAGATTTGGCTTTTAGTGTTTTTTAATTTTATTTATGTATAGAATTGGGAAAGCTATTGAAATCGGATTTTGTGAATGTTGAGGAATGTATAAACTCAACTTCGGGTTGTTTTTATCTTTGATTCAATAAAAATCTAGTTGTTTATGATATTTGGATTCATTGTGATTGATTCCTGCACTTGCATAATTCGATGATAGACTGAGAGGGTGAATCGAATGAAAAATAATTAAATTGGGCTAACGAGAGTTAAGTGATTTAATAAGAACAAAAAATCAATCAAATCGGTAATTGTGTGAAGAGAGATCTCATATAGGTTTCCGGTAGTCTAGTGAAAAACTTCATATCTAGTTAGGGGTTGGATAAATTGTGAACTAAGAAATTGCAATTTTCCATAATCTGATTAAGGTTTATAATTTAGGGCTATTGGATTTAACTCGAGAGAGAGTAATCAACCTTAGGATCATCTAGGACCAATAATCTGACGATTCATAATTAAATAGATTAGTGTTAAAGATAAGTAAAAATTCCCCTTTCTCTCAATTGGTAGTTCCTTAGGTTGATTCTTGATGTGTGTTGCAATTTTCTGATTTGTTAATATTTCGTGATTAATTCTTGAATTGAGTTGTTTGATTAAATTGATTGATTGAATTGCATTATTATTTTAGTTTACTTAAATTTGAATTTCTACGATTAGTTTTGACCATAGATTTTAGGATTAGATTCACCCTCCTCATGGGATCGACACCTTAGGTACTATGCAAACAACCCATACGCTTACGGAATAATGAGGTTAAAATATTAAAACCACACATATCAGAAAACTACAATCATTATGTTAATTAATTTGGGTTTTATGTATGGATAATCATACTTTCATTATTGTTCCATTATTTGTGTATGAATCTATTGGGTATTGTGAAAGGATGATTTTATGCGTTCATTTAATTGTTTATTTGCAAACCTATTGCTAGAATTTTGATATAACCTGTAATTGTTATGTTGAAATTTATGTGTAGTGACTAATGATTTGTAATCATTACGGATAATATAACCTAGATTAAATGACACATCATATTATCAGAGAAGTGCTATAAAGGCAATTACCTTTAGCACTTATTATACAAATCATTTTATGATTAATAAAGGCATTTTTCATTATTTCGATGTTCATACATTTATGGATTTAATGTTGAACTTAAATTGATTTAATGAAGTCCTTCATACAAAACGTAGCATGAAGGAAATCATGATGAGATTATGATAATGAGATTCCTATCATGTGTAATTATATTAGTATCTAAACTTTACCTAGTCATAAGATTAATGAGAAGGGATATCATTAATCTGGATAGACTAGTACATGTTATACTCCTTGATTGGATCATGCAGTAAATCTCATAAGCTGTAGACATCAGTTGTTTAAAGTTAACATGTGGATGCTTACTAAAGGTAGTAAGTACATTGGATTGACCTGCTATGAGACAATCATATGGATATTTTATTCCAGTGTCAATCATTGTCTCATTATAGCAATGGTGCAAATGTCTTTTGACTTGAGGTGCTCAACGATATCTCAGATATTGATCTTATACTTTGAATCCATTCATTGGTGCCTTTCAGGGGTTACTCATAGTGTGGTGGTTAGGTACAGATTGAGGTATTTGGAGGTAACTGAGTAGCCAATAAAGGATTCACCACTCCTAATAGAAGGAGATGATACCCACGGCCTCTTGTCGGGGTCATTACTTGGGAGTGTCTGGCCAGAGTAGATATGTGTCATGAAGAGAGCCTTTAATGATACATAGAGTAATAAGATCTTTAGGATGAGATCTAATATCATTTGGACTAGATGTGACGTAGTCAGTCTACTGGGAGTTGACACTTTAACCATACTCTGAACCAAGTGGTATATAGATGGTGAAAGGATGAATTGCATAACAACATTGCATATGGAAGGGTTCGTAATCAAACTACTGACTTTTTGGTTAATTGGGGGTCATGACGTGTTGCTAGATACCGCTCTTGACTTACTTGAATTAAGTGTTAATTCAAGTGGCTAACATAACTAAGAACTTAATGGGTCACAAATATAGGAGACCTAAAGGATGAGTAAGATGGTCTTGAATGGTGATTCAAGATACGAGAGAGTGTTTCAGGAATGCATCACGATGTGATCATGGTAGAAATGTTGCATGAAATGGATTAGAAATAAGTGTTGTTAGTTGCCAATTTGGCCGGTAACTTCCCAAACTTCCATTAGTGCATGCTATTCATGGTTATTAACTTCTCATAACTTCCATTAATGTATGTTATTCATGACCATTAACTTCCCATAACTCTCCATTAGTGATGGGGGTTGTGGAAGGCTAAATGGTGCAGAGAATAGAGATGATTTTTGTGGATCTAGTATAAGACACAAGTGAAAGAAGGTTCTTTCTTACACACATACTATTTTTCTCTCTAACTCTCATAAGAGTTCATGTCTTTGCTAGCACAAAGAAAGAATTCTAGCCATCTCCTCGTGAGGTTTCATCCTTCTATCTTCGTATGGACTTTCATTAGAGACGGTCTACGTTGATCATTGTGGTTTACTACATAATTGTGGATTACGACAACCTAACATGAAGAAGATTAAAGAATGAAGAAGATCTTCGGAAAGGTACATAAACATCTTACATTTCATGTTTTTGTTTTCTATATCTATATGCATGAGTAGATCTAGTTTTTTTAGATTTCGTTTTATTTTCCACTGCGTATATTTGATATACATTATGTATGAGATGCATGATCAAAATCTTATACATATGTGATTGTTGCCTTGATTAATCAGTTTTCCTTATTCATAATTTTTGGGACCCGTTACCAAAGAGAACGGATCCCAACTGTGAAAACGGAAAACGGAAAACGAAATCGGAAAGAACGGATTCTTTAACGAATTCGAAGAAATCGAAAGAACAGATTTCTTATCAAATTCGAAAAGGAACAAAACGGAAGCAAATCGTAGAAAACGTTTCGAAAGGAACGGAAACAAATGTCGACATCCGAAAGCGCAAATCTTAGGAAACGAAAAGTTACGTTGGAACCTTAGACTAAGCCAAACCGAAATCCGGTA
>JANVCL010000008.1:33468827-33478842 GCA_026546855.1 Erythroxylum incrassatum
ATTAAATTGGGTAGAAACAACAGCACGTGTGGTAGGAGTCCAGATCTCCTGTTTAATATTATGGTGTCTTATTGTGTTTAATGAATCTCAGCCGTTTATTTATGTGGGTCTCATGCGGGGCTCACGTAGGACCTATGTGAGACCCGCAAAATAAATGACTAAGATTTTATAAGACAAAATAAGACAAAGTAAAACTGAACAGAGAATCTGATCCCGTATGATAGACAATATGAGGGCAGGGGAGATTTCCAAAATATCCACTTTTTAAGACGCAATGGGAGCCCAACAAGAGGACAGCTTTTGGAGCACAAAGCAGACACACTAAAAATATGTTAATTACAATCAAAGTGTGGCCGACTATCATTTATTATAAGTATGTTAATTACACTTTTCATTTACGGACAGTAGTGGGGAGATGCGGGGAGCACCAAGCACGCCTACCGCTGTCGTGTTTCTTTCATTTTGTGTTGTTGGGTAAAATTGCCTATACTTTTCTATATAAAATTATTAGCAAAAATAACAAGAAAATATTTTTAAAAAATCAATAGGAAAAATTGTAATTACATATTCTACTTATATTTTCTATCAGAAGGAAGGACCTTTTACTTTTATTTTTAGGAACAAACCAATTTAAAGTAATAAGCTTTTTGAAATATTAAGCTATATGTGTTAACATATAATTAATTCCAGGAACTATAATAATAAAATGCAATTTCTATTCATCGAGTGCCTTCAAAATATCAATGAATCAAATATGCTTGAATATTAAAAATGAAATTAAATGATCAATTCGTCAAATATTGCTTAATTAGGCACTTAAGTAAGATTTTTGAATAATTTCAACGGTGAGGCAGCCTACATTAAACCGTTGAAGGTAAGCGCTTTTGTTGACTTTGTAGAAAGATGTGTCCTATTGAAGTCCCAGATTACCATTTGACTCTGAGCTTGGAGAAAGGCATCTTTTTAGCGGCCTTTAACGGAAACAAAAAGAAAATTTGAAGAGAAATTGTTATTAGCCGCCCTTGCGACAGGTAATGGAGTACACACATGTTATGCATACAAAATGTAATGTCGCACCTTTTTCTCCTTATTAGCAAAATAATTCAGAACGGTGTGCCCATAAAAATAATCACACAAATGTTGCTTCATTATGTTTGGTTGTGAAAAAAATTTAAATTAAATTATCAACAAAGCTAATTTTAACAGAAGAAACATTATTTTTAGTCAAATTTAAAATTTGGATGACTTCTTCATTCAATTCAAGATTGTAGGTATTACTATAAGGAGTATTTTGTCACTAAAAACTCCCAATGCAATCTACTTGCTCATTTTAACCTTTTTGTTCTCCCCTACACAATTCATAGCACAATGCTTGAGTTAGTCTTATTAGTATGCTCACTCAAGCTCCTTTTCTTTTTCTATTAGAGCCTAGCCTCCACTTGAGCTACTAATTTAATAATAACTTCCACATCTCTTAATTTGATGATATGTAGAGTGTTTCATTATCATATTATGTGTAGATAGATAGAGATATCATTTCTCAACTTTACATTCTTTTTCTATGGAAAATACTTGTCAAAGAACTTCTTTGCTAAACTCTCCCATGTAGTAATAGAATCCATAGATAGTGATTTCATCCACCATTTTGCTCAATCCCTCAATAAGAATGGGACATCTCCAGCCTAATAGAATTATTAATTGCTCCATTAATTTTTCACGTATCCTATATCTTCAAAATTTTGGTGATATATGCATTGGGATATTCATCCAAAACCCCATCATACTACACATATTTCTACAAAATTTGGATAATATTGGTCTAGAGATACTACTACGTTGTGGCTCTCGAATGATAGTTTACATATTCCAGCATGGTTTCGTTCTTCTCTTCCATTGTATCAAGGTGTGGATCTTGATGTGTTGACTTCTTCTATTGTTTGAATGTTCGATGAAGTGCCATATCAATTTTTGGGCCCTTTTCAAATAATTTAGACATTATACTCTTTGTCATACATCAACACACTTGAAATCAAAATAAGCCAAGAATATAAAATAAAAGAGTTAAAATTTAATAAAGAATGTAAAATGATAATAATTTATATGTACATTTTAAATAAAAATGTAAACAATAAATTGAAATTACTTTAAATAAAAAACATAGTAAAATGATAATAAAAATATATGTACATTTTACATCTGTTGATGAAATTGTTTCAATTGAATTTTAAAGAAGGCATTCTTTCAATTGAATATATTATAATGTTAATAATTTTTAATCAAAACATATGATTCAACCAAGCTAATTCTCATCGTCTAGTAAAGAAAATTTTATTCTATTATTGTGCTTTGTTTTTTACATTAAACTGTTCTATAGTTTTTGCACAATAATTAATATTTTATTATTTAAGTTTTTAGTGATAATGGTCAAATTATTTAGAACTATGAATGTACAACATTTCCTTTGGTGCGAGAAGAGTTGTTCGTCCTTCCAAGCCTAGAGAATGGCACGGCAATTGGGTGATTTAATGCTTTAATGGAAATAGGATCACATGCACGCCAATACATGGAAGATATGATGGGGAAGGAGACAAGTGTTGAGAGTGGGCAGTCCACAAAATTCCCCACTCTCCACTTCTAAGTGGACTCATCCCACGCCTCACCAAGCAACAATGGAGTTTCCATCTCCCTCTTTTTCGTGGGGCCCCCTTACACCTCTACCCTTTCCCAACTATTATTATTATGTGAATAAATAGTTTTTGTTTTTTGGAAACTTAATATTCAAAATTCAACAAATATCTAAATAAAGTTGTATTTTATTTTAAAAATGTTTTGTCAATCTCTCACAGTGTAATATGTCACAATTGAAGTGTAATACAGTTATAAAAAAAGATTAATATTCAAATAACGGATATAGACTTTCTTTGTATTGTCATTTATTTTAAAAACATGTTATAATATTTAAAAATTGATATTGATTTTTTTTGGATAAAATATGTATAATTGGATAAACTATTTTAAATTATTAAAATAGTTTTACCTTAATTGGTATCTCTTATCCATCCAACAAGAAGCCGCCAAATGTAATCTCGTGACATAATCCACAAAGGCAAATAGGGCCCCGCCATTATCCCACGCGAGAAAGAAAACCCTCTCTTTTGCACTATTTGGGTCGGAAGGGAGTGAGCCATTCCTGTCCCAGTTAAGGCCGTGCGCGTGCATCAACGAACTTTTAGTCAACTGCTAAATCTGGCCTTTTTGAAAACTATTTCTTTTCTGTACGCTTATATAAACTCCACCCCCCCTTCTTCATTTTCTCCTACAACACATTTGTTTGTTTGAAAATGGGCGAGGCCGTTCAATTCATCACTCAAAATCCTGCTGAGGACACCCTCCTTCAACCTCCCACCTGGTACGAAGAATCCATTGACGAAGACCTTAAGTGGTCCTTTTCTTTGAACAGGTTTGTTCTTTCTTCTAACCATAGTATACGCTACTCTATTACACAGACTCGGTGTCTAATGATCAGTTTAAGAAACGATATAGGGTTCTCCACAAAGGGACAAGCGAGTTCCAGGACATAGTTCTGTTGGACACAAAGCGCTTTGGTAAGGTAAGAGACCAAACATATATAATATTTATAGCTTAAAACAATAATTAAAAGTACTCATGTGTTTGTGGTGATAATATATATATACATACACATATGCAAGCATATATAAAGATGTGATGTTGGTACTGACTTGGATTACAGGTCCTGGTGATTGATGGGAAGATGCAGAGCGCTGAGTCGGACGAGTTTATCTATCACGAGTGTTTGATTCATCCTGCTCTGTTGTACCACCCCAAGTGAGAGAGCCTGCTAATTGTTTCCATTCTTAATATTTAGCATACCTTTATTATACGTACATGTATATATACAATACATATAAAAGTGTAATCAACAGGGCAAGGCATGGTTTTGAATTAATTCTGTAATCTTTTTATGATATTAAATCACAGTTATATTTATTTAATTTGGTAATCTTGTAAAATAATTATACACGATGACCAATTAAATTACTCTCTAAATTGATAAATAGTCTCTAATTTCTTAATTTAACCAATATAACTTAAATCTTTTTTTAAGTTTAAACGTAATTAGAATGTTTATATGTGTACTTGATTTACAAAATATATGCTAAACTCACTTTTTGTTTGAGAATTTTGTAAAACGTACGTGTTTATATTAGTTAATATATGTGAGAAAAAGTGTAAATTACTCGTAATGCAACATAACTAAACGTATCAATAGTTTTAAACTTTAAAAATTGATAATTGAGATTTTAATTATTTATTTTCCCATCTATATTGTAAACAAACCCAAAAATATAAACGTATTGTAAAATCAAAAGTTAATTAAATGAATTACTCATTCACATTAATTCTTGAAAAAATATAAATTACTAACATATACGAGAGTTCAGTAAATATCACTGATGGATTTATGTTCTTTCTTTTTCTTAACAGTAAAATGAAAGTCAATAAATAGTTTATCCCGCAGAAGAATTTATGTGCGATATTGGGTTCACTGTCCCAAAATACTTTGCTTTTAAATTATGTAGAACTAGACTGACATTATCCTTTGCTCATATAAATTGAAACACAAAGAGCTACCTACAGATGCAACTGATATTCAAGGAAAACATACAGGTTGTAGATTCATATATTTCAGTCTCCACTTCTTTAAACTAAAACTATGAGCTGAATGTAGTACCATAGGTATATTTATTTTCAAATCTGAAGAAGTCTTTTCTGCACGTAAACTAGTCGTTCAGGTCACTCCTCGCTCATCTTGGTGGAACCAGACATTGTTAGGCAGTTCTGTGGATTGATGTCGTTGGAATCTATATATATTTACTTTCACAGAAACAAAAATGACAAAGTCATGAGTTTAACTGCAGCCCACGGAATGTGTTCATAATGGGAGGTGGTGAAGGTTCTTCTGCAAGAGAAGCCCTAAAACACAAGCCAATCAAGAAAGTGGTGATGTGTGACATAGACCAAGTTAGTTTTCTTTTCTTAATAATGAATATCGGTACCACAAATTTAAATTGAAATTTGGTGCGTATATATAATATGCATTGTTGCTGTCATTGAAGGAAGTGGTGGAGTTCTGTCGAAGATATCTGACTGCTAATCGAGAGGCTTTCTCTAACGAGAAACTTGATCTAGTAATTAATGACGCCAAGTAAGTTTCTTGTATAAATTAATGTCTTTCTTTTCTCTAATTATTCTTGTAGAAGGCAATGCGATGATTGTGACTGCGAAATGGATTGCTCTTTTTATTTGTTAAATTACCACTTCCTACTTGGTGTTTGGACTAAGTTGGTTGTATTAATTCGCTGATTACAATTCCTATTGAAGGGCTGAGTTACAGGAGAGGAATGAAAAATTTGACGTCATCTATGGGGATTTGGCGGACCCTGTTGAAGGAGGACCTTGCTATAAGCTCTACACAAAATCTTTCTACCAGGATGTTATCAAGACCAAACTCGATGACAATGGGATTTTCATTACTCAGGTAGGTAGGGAGTTAGGAATATCCATATCCCCTTCTATAAAATTAAATTACAATACTGCCTAACTATAAATCGCTCGCTCGCTACAAAAACTCTAAATAGTCATGCCAACTGATCACATTAGTTTTATTATATGGTAGATTATTATGGTAAAATTTCAATTTCAAGTAATCATTTATCTTTTTTATTGTGCAGGCGGGACCTGCGGGTGCTTTTACTCACAAGGAGGTGTTCTCGTCTATATGCAACACACTGAAGCAGGTCTTCAAGTGTAAGTCTCAGAAAAGCAACTAATAACAAGGTTGTTTCTATCCACTTAAATGATTGTTACTATGTTTTCTCTTAACTTTGTGCAGACGTGGTACCATACGCTGTTCATGTGCCATCTTTTGCTGATACCTGGGGATGGGTCATGGTTACGCTCGTTTCATGCCTAATATTTTCTTCTTATTTATACGCAGAGATTATTATTTAGTTTCGCTATCTGTTGTTCATCTTACACATGGCAATTAATCCAGGCCTCGGACCAACCTTTCTCTATCAATTCTGAGGAGATTGATCGCAGGATTCAAGAAAGAATTGAGGGCGGTTTGCTTTACTTGACTGGTCCTGCTTTCATTGCCTCCACCACCATGAGTAAACTAGTTTATCTCTCGTAAGTCCTCTATCCTTTTCACTTGCTGCTTTTATATTCTGTTAACGAGGACATTTTTCATGAGCAAACATCTTTCTTTTTTTATATATAAAATGTTTATTTTGCATCAACTTTTCTACATGCCTTAGCTAGAAGAGGAAAAATGTTGAGACAAAAAAACCAATTGCAATTTCTAACTATATAATGTACTTCTCATAGTCAACGCCAAAACCAAACTTGTAATTTCTAGTTAATGTTTGATGTTTCAGACTGTTGAATGAGACGCATGTCTACACCGAGGAGAACGCTAGATTTATTCACGGACAAGGGGTGCTGCTGGCTAACAAAACTGCAGGCGCAAAGTCAGCTATCAATGGAGAAATTGCTATATAGCAAAAGCGAATGCATAGACTAATTAATTAAAGAAATAATATTAAGAAATCCACCAAATTTAGTTGTTAAAATTTCGCCTTAGGTATATATGTAGGTTTTAGTTATATGCTGTTTCAATGCTACTAAGAACAATTTCGTCCGATCCAGACTTTCAATATATTTTAGCTAGTTCTATAAGCCATTAATATTTTTGCATGCTCCTTCCTCCTTCTCGATTCTCCTATTCAAATTAAGTCAATTTTAACCAGTGATGCCAACGTAATCTCTTTGTGTTCTTGGTTCTTCCCAGCAGTCTTAAATTATGAAACTGTTAAGGAGAAAGCATTATTGCCATTGCTAGATGTCGAAATTAAAGACTAAAAGAAACAGTGTTACACTGAAAAGGTAATTAAGCAGAAAAAAGAAAAAGAAACAACCAAAGTTCTGCTGCACCTTTTCGAATTAAAATTAAATTATATATTACTCAAAATATTTGGAAAGAGCTTAAAATGGGTTGAAGTTCAATTGTCTTAATGACCGTCTCAATGTTATTGTTAAATTGTGCTCAACTTGTCTTTGATACCTGAATTTTTTTTTTCTATATCAACCACCCGGTCTTCTTTGGACAACCAGGCAATATTTAATAAAATGATTGAAATTTTTAACACAAAAACAAAACTTCAATTCAAAGAGTCTTAATACCTTAGAAGCATAAACCAACGCTTCTAAAGTTTATCTTTTTTTAAAGCCTCCATTAACTAGAGAGTATGCATAAGTTCTTCTAACTTCTACCTCAACTCAGAAGGAAACAAGAAAAGTAATCGACTAATAGACTCAGTTGGAGAAATGCTTTTGAGTTAACCTGTCATCAAAAGTGCTCAAGGTCGCTATCATTGCTGAATCAGTTTATAATTAGCATTTAATTTCTTGAACTAGGGAAATATATGTTTTACACCTACATTTAAGTGACCACCAGAACGGATTAGCTCTTCTCTAAATGTTCCATCTGTCAGCTAAATCTTAACTAATCTTTTATGTAGAGATCCTTACTATAATCAGTTCCCTTATCGAAGATATTGTATCCCTCATGAAAGAGTGTGTGTCCTTGCTTTTGTTAGAAATAGTTTTGTTCCCTCCAAATTGCATGGGTTGTATAGCTGAAAGCGACTAGTATAGGTCTTCCTTAGTCTTGAGCTTGAATCTAATAGCTCATATGATGATTTGGCTCTAGTATTGGCTTCATAATACAAATTACAGAGTCGTCGAATTAATTTCTAAGTGCTCGTAACAACGTTGCACTTAACGAATAGAAGGTCAAAGTTTTCAAGGAGCCTGTTATATAGGGGACAATCTTGGTTACTAAAGGAGCCAAAGTAAAATCTATATATAGTGTTGAGGCGTTCTCTATTACCACTCATGGGACCAGATCCTCTGTCCAGTTTTAATCTGTCTTATTCTGTCTCATAAAATCTCAGCTATTTATTTTGCGGGTCCCACGTAGGTCCCACGTGGGCCCCGCATGGAACCCACATAAATAAACGGCTGAGATTTATTGGACACAATAAGACACCATAATATTGGACAGGAGATCTGGACTCACCACTTATAAGACAAGGGATGCTTTAAGAATATTAAAATAAGACACCACTACGTTAGTCTAAGCCATTTTAAGATTAGCTTCTTTGAAGATTTCATGATAAGAGCTATTAGTGAAGGAATCTAAATTCGCTTTAGCCAAAGGATCTTGTCATTATTGCATAAATTAGGCTAATAGTTGGGAATAGAATTTGATATAACAAAGTAGATCCTTATTTAATATTGAATCCATATCTAGAAGTTATTATTGATTAGGAGTTTTATCTCGGAGGAAGTTGCAAGACTATACACCATTTTTTTGTATCTGAAAGTAGGTATAAATGTTTAAGGGGATGCAAAAAGTCATACCATAGTGTTCTCATCATTCAACTAGGTGCTTTTTGTTTACTACTAGCTTAACACTCAACTTGAACATCTAAGGTAATGACCATTAGGTGTTGGCTTTAGCATAAACTTTCCATCAACTTTATCCTTTTAGGTATTGAGTTTGCACCCATTTCACCTATAAAGACTTATGATAATAAAAAAACTTTCAAATTTTTTTGGCTAGGAACATCTTATTTATGGTTTTGATAGCTTTTAATCTTATGCCTCCTTTCTCTTTTAGTTTATACACCTTCATCCACTTAACTTTATCTTTAGTGTTATTTCTCAGGCTCCCATATCACAGATATTTCTTTAAAAGTCTTTCAATATCCTTGGTAACCTTAGTAGGGGGAAGAGATGGTCATGCTAATGAACCTGCTAGCTTAAAAGGACATTTTTTTATTTGTAGTCTTCTTGTTAGATATATGAATTTATTCTTTGAGCTTTCTATTCTTCCAAGAATGGCAAAGAGTAGTTGGCTATCTAGGTACATAAGTTTAGGGGCAACAATCAGATTCCCAGGTATTTGAAAAATGGTTGAATATGTTGCAATCCTAAGATACTAGAGACTAGAAAGGCAAGGTTCTTAGCTCCCACAAATATTCACTACAACAAAAACATACATTTCGCGTCATTTTTTCAGAAAATGTCGCGAATTGTTGGAGGCTTTCGTGACGTTTTTCAAACGTCATTAAAAGAGCCAAGATTCTACGACGTTGTATGCAGACGTCGCGGATAAACGAAGTGTTTGGCGTCATTTTTTTAGGAAGACGTCCCGAAATAGTTAACGCGACGTTCTGGTGAATTAAATGTCGGGAAAGGCCAGGTTCACATTCCCCTCGCCCCCATCAGAATGACGTCATGTCGTTGGCCCAACACGACGTCGTTTCTATATCCTTGAAACTTAAACTCCCGCCCTCCAAACAAATGAGATGACATCATGCCCCCGCCCCCCATAATGATGTCGTCTCATCTTCTGTGTAAATGAAATGTAGAGGTTAGTCATCAGTCTCCCGCGTGTAGCTCTGTCGTCTTCCCTCTCCCTCGAGCCACCTTCCCTCTTTCATCTTCTGTCGTGCTTGGAATCTGTGGAGGTTGCTTCACTAGATGACGCCCCTCTGTCATCTACAGTCAGAGTGCATGTGCATGTTGGTTGAGGTAAGTCATTCAACTATTTTGCTTGCGATTAATGTCACGTAAAATGTTGGTTTTTGAGTCAGTTGAAGTGGACGATTTAATATGGGTTTCAGAGTGCTTATTCGTTTGTTTTGATTATCTGTAACACAATGCATTTGGCTTTGCTTTGTGTGATAGTATGTTAAGGAAGAAGAGATTATATGTTTAGGTGATTTGGGATAATATGGTCATGGCTTTGACGTGTTCAATGAAAGTTTATTAGAGAGGGTTTATGGCTTTGAATCACGTTTGTATTATGGATGATTTTGTTAATTCAATGTCTATATATACTTGATGTGAGGAGTCTACTATT
>JANVCL010000008.1:33531335-33541436 GCA_026546855.1 Erythroxylum incrassatum
GTTGAACAATATTTTGCGATTTGGATATGGATTGTGTAGAACTTTTGTGCCTTAATATATGAGGTCTCATATATGTTTTTGGTGATTGCATTACTGATTTTTATCTGCATGGTTGTGTTTGATATTATCGATTGTGTTTGACCCAATAACCAATTGCATAAACATATCTATTTCTGCACACTAAGGGTTTTTAACAAGGCTTTAATTAAATGGTCGTTTGATTAATTTCTTGGACTTAAGGGGTCCCTTAAGGTTGATTTTTTGAAACTTAGTGGAATTTATCCCTAAAATTTTACTTTGAACCGTGATAGCCTAGCTCATCCTTCAAGAAGACTTTTATCAAATTAGAATTTCAATCAAAGTTTTCGTTTTTTCAACTTTACAAAATACCAAAAAGATCCGTTCTTACAATCTGCTTTATTTTTAGTCAATTTACCTAATTTTGATCACAAAACCAAAACCTTTTTTATCAGATTTAATTGCATTTGTTTGAATTAGGCTAGCTTTTAAACCTTTTTCCGTCGGTTCCAAAAAGTGAGACTACCAGAGGTTCAGCTTATACTGCAATCTTGAAATTTTAATTGTTTTTGACCGGTTTCTAAGGATCGATTTTCGGATCGAACGACGAGCCGCAATCACAAGCCAAATCACTACTTGGGAGAAGCTAGCCCAAGCTTTCCTGGCTAAGTACTTTCCTTTGACCAAGACAACATGAATCATCAAAGAGACCACAAACTTTCTACAAAGTGATGAGGAGTCGTTGTATGAAACTTGGGAGAGATTTAAGGAATTACAAAGGAGCTACCCCACCCTAGCCTTCCGAGGGAATTTCTTTTATAGACATTCTATGAAGGTGCAACTTAGAGCACAAGTGGAGTAATAAATGTAGTTGCAGGAGGATCATTGATGCAGAAAACCAATGATGCAGCTTATGACCTTTTAGAAGAGTTAGCGAGTAACAATTGTATATGGTCAAATGAAAGGAGTATACAAAGGTCCAAGGAGTAAAAAGGAATGATTCCACTTGGCTCTGTGATAGCCTTATAAGCATAGATTGTTGCCCTCACCAAGCAGTTGGGCAACATGCAAGGAGCTTCTTCATCCACAATCAAAACCAAGTAGTTACAATGCAAATTAAGTGGGGAGGACAATCATGCCACAACTAAATGCGTCTTGTTGGAAGCAAGTGGTACAAAACAAGTAAATTTAGTCTTTATTTTATTTTTGTTTTACTTTAATTTATGTTTCTTCTTTCCATGCGTGTTTTCTTTGTTCCCTTCTTACATTGAGAACAATGTGTTGTTCAAATATGGGGAGGGTTATTTGTTTTATGTTAAATGTGACTTTTTCATATTATATGATAGTTATTAGGTTGCATTTTGTGAATCGTGTGAATATGTCGATGGCTTAGATAAATTGGAATTGATTAAGTTTTAAACATATCCTATTAGGTTATGAAGAATCATTAGCTCGCAAAATTAGTGAATTGGGTTTTTCGGTTAAATATGCAGTTTAATTAGGATTTTTTGTTAAGTTGTAGCCCTCTAAATTGTCACGTTCATTCATAATTTGAGGTATTTTAACTTAAGTAACTTTGCTAGTATTCTTTCATGGAAATGAGTAACTAAAGCAACAAGGTAAGCAACAAAAAAATTGTGTTTGTTAATTTTAAATTAATTACTATTTCACTCACATTCGGGTTATGAATAGAGCTAGTAGCCAGTTAAGAACGTGATGTAGTTGAGTAACTATATCGACACGCATCACAAATGTGTGCTTCCACGTCAAAAAGCTATAATGACGTTTCAACCAAGCAGCTTAATAAAAAATGACTTAGCCGAGTAACCGAATCGACATTAATCATCAATATTTGCTTCTGAGCAAAAGAATAGGTCCATGTTTAAATAAAAAAAAGTGTTTTGTAATAAAAACCTACCGAACTTGTAATAGCTTGGCTTTTCATGAAAACGTACTTAGGAGTACTTACAAAGTTTCAATGACCAAAGAATTATTAATATGTGTGTACAATTGAAAAGGTAAATAAATTAACACTTGAATATGGATTAATATGTATATTTAGTTCAATGCCCCTAGATACAAATTTTGCATGTTAATGAATTGATATAACTTGAATGATTGTGTTTCAAATTAAATTTATTTCATGAAATTGCAGCCGTTATCTCATAACTACATTGTGTGTTGTGTGTTTGTTGTTTTGTTTGCTTGAGCGCAAATAAGCGTTTAAGTGTGCAGATGTTGATAAGTGTAATTGTATCATGTTTTAGGGCTTAGTTTAATATGTATTTAATTGTTAATTCAATAGTTTAGTATGTATTTAGATTAGAATTGTAGTTTGTTAATTATTTATGTTTTAAGTGTTTTATGTGTTATCACAAGTTTTTGAGCTTAATTATTTTGTTTTTTAGGTACCTTGATATGTGTTTCAGGGTCAACATTGAAGAACAGAGAAGTTTTGGAGACATTTGGGCCTAAACAATGACCCACGATCATCGCACAACAGGCCACGATCATAACCGAAACATTGGAGTTAGCCCACAATCATTACAGAAGCCCAGGACATGGCCCACAATCGTGGCCTACTCGCCATGATCGTGATATAAGGCTCAAATGTGGCCCACAATTTTGGCATGAAAGGCCACGATCGTGGCCTACTTCGGGTAGACACGCAGACAATAAAAAATGTCAAGTTTTGGAGGGATCTTTCAGACCTTTTTGACCTAAAAAAATCCTAGGGTTGCTCAGAACACAAAAAGTATTTAAAGAATATGACAAAGGAGAGGAAGGACTTTTGCATCGTCCACTTTTAAGAGAAACCCTAGGACGAATTATCGAGAGATAGAGGAAGGGAAAAAGGAAGAGAGAAATGGAGAAGAAGCCGACTTGATGTACTTCCCATCTTAAGAATTTCCCGACGTCGCTACCTCCCATCATTCATTCAATTTCGTATTTCCTATTATTTCAATTTTATTAGTATATAGAATTGGAATGATAGTTGAGGATAGGATTTATGGATGTTGATGATGTTCTAAACTCACCTTCCAGGTTTTTTTATCCTAATTTAATAAAATTAGACTGTTTATGTTTTACTAAATTTATTGTGATTTAATTTATGCAATTGCATAACTCAATGATAAACTAAAAGGGTGAATTGAGTGAAACTAATTAAATTGGGCTAACATAATGCGATTTAATAGAATGGAAATTAAATCAAATCGGTAAATTGTGCAAAGAGAGATCTTGCAATAGTTTCCAATAGTTTATTAGACATCTTTATATCTAATTAGGGCTTTGGATAGGTTGTTAATTGAGAAATTGCAACTTCCATAATCTGATTAGAGTTTATAAATTAGAATTAATGGTTATATATAACTCGAGAGAGAGTAATCAACCCTAGGATCATCTAGAACTAATAATCCAGTAATTCATAATTGATTAGGTTAGCTTTAAAGATAGATAAATCCCCCTTTCTCTCAATTGGTAGTTCCTTAGGTTGATTGTTGAGTATGCATTACAATTGTTAATTTGTTAATATTTTTAGGATTGATTATTGAATTGATTGCGCTTGATTGAATTGCATGATTGCATTGCATTCTGGTTTTAGTTTCGTAACATTTGAATTTATGCAATTTGTTTTGGCCTTGGATTTTAGGACTAGATTATCCCTCCTTATAGGATCGACAACTTAGGTATTACACGAATGACCTGTGCGCTTGTAGATTATTAAGGTTAATTAATTAAAAATTACATACATCGAGATTACCACAATCAGATTCTGAATGGAATGTTACTTATGTGTCTATGAATTTTCTCATTATGATTGTTGTATAATTAATCTTTAGGCTTGAGATTACCAAGATATCTCATGTAAAAAGTACTGTATTTTGATCCTACTTATGAACTATTCTATTTAGGATAATTCAGTAGGTAGTACTTGGATGTAGTATGAATCATATGGAGAAAGTTGAGTAAGTGAATAAAAGATTTATCACTCTAAAATAATTAAAGAGAATGTTCTATTATTGTTGATTAGTAATGGTTTAAGGAATACTCAAGTCAGAGTGACTTGACATTCGAAAAGGTGTTTTTAAATATCAATTTTCATTTAATTACTAATTAGTAGAAACGAACATGATTGCATTCAAAAGAGTAAACATTATATTCATATTCTGTCCAATTGGAAAATTGAATGACAAAAGGATTAAATTATATATCATAACTATACATAGACAGGCTAATGCATGACATTCAATTGCATTGGACTTAATTATAAATTTTGAGAAACTTTAGGGATAAAATATAAGATATTTAATTTTACTAAAATTAAATTAATTATAATTAAAGTTGAATTTTAATTATAATTGATGTATTTAATTTTAATAGAGATTAAAACCCTAATGCTTTTTTGATAAATAGGAATAAGTATAAGAGAGCTAGTGCCCCCGTTAATTTCTCTTAAGAGTTGAATATCTTTGACTACCTAGACATGTGAACAACTTATTGCCAACATGTTAAAAAAATTTCGAAAGTATTACAACAAGAATATCGAGTAAAGTATGATATTATATTTCATGATTAGAGTTTAGTTTTTTCAAATTATTCAATTATTGAGATTCAATCGGAAATTGAATAAATTTTAGTTTTTCATAACTTTCAATCGCAATTAGTTTCTTGATACGCTATACTTTATATAAGTCATTTGGATTCATTAAAGCTGTCAAATGTGGATGTGTATTGTAGCGCCCTAAACAGAGAACGGAGATAAATATATCAAACGGCGTCAAGCACAGAAAAGATAATGAGTTCCAACAAGGCAGTGTCTGATGACGGGAGGGTCGATCATTTGCGTTTTAAAACAACCAACAATTGAAGCTTTTCTACGTAACTTGAGTCCAGCTGGTCAGAGAGTTCAGTGAGCTTAACAATCAACCGATCAAACATGTCGTTAACGGCTTCACTTTTTAAGTGTTTAATGAACATTCCTTCAAATGCCGCTCTCACATGCAACGTCCATTCCGGTATAAAAGCGGAGATCGGACCTTCCAATGACGACGTTGGGTTCCTCAACTCGTTCATCTCAATGCTAAAGCAACCATTTTTCTCCACAGCCCTTTCTATCTCCTCTGGAGAGGCAGAATATATAGGCAAGTTGAAGTTATGGATCTGGTCTTCACCAATTAGTCCCTACAAAATTGTAGACAGAACAAAGAAGAATACGATGAATTTAAGTAATAGAATATTTCTTTAACAGGACTTCCCAATTTATTTAATCTTGTTAAGATTTGTCCACAGTTTTCTGTTGGTTCCAATCTCGATTTTAATCAACCTGCAAATGACAAAAACTGCATTTGGTTATATAGTAACTAGCTAAGGATTTAATAGCATTTTATCATCCTAATCATGGATCTGCATTTGATTATTTTGATAGTAACTAGCTAAGGATTTAAATTGCATTTTATATTCCTAATCGTGGATGCTATTGTTATCGTATATGATGACTTCAAGCATTAGGTCCTCGATTCGAGTGATTTTCGAAACACTTGATGCGTAAATTTTTTAGGTTTTAAGAATTAATACTTAAAAATGACTGTTAAGATCTATAATATAGCATGACTTTGAGTTGTTAACTTACTATGTATAATTTAACTAGAATGCATCTAATCTTTAGTCTATATGTATTTCAAAATTTTATTGTGTTAAAAAGTACTACTGATTGCGAATTCAGGCTAAGGGGGGGAAAAAAAGTGTCGAGGCTATAATGTTTCCTACATTGGCTACAATCACTGCATATAGCACAAACAGTTCAATTTTAAAAGGTTGACGCCCTTAAGTTCTATTGAAGCAAAATTGTAATTCATATTTACCCAAAAGCCTTTCTTACCAGGAAAATGATGGCTTAACATTGACTAACCTCTTGGGTCATTTCCATGAAGATCGTTGCCATACTGTCATACATCAGGCCACTTGGAGACCGAGAAAAAGGCATTCCTAGTGGAAAACCGGGCATTACTATCGCCATCATCCCTCCTACCACAATCTCTTTAGCCCTAGAGTCCAAAAAATTTTCCATGTCGCGGGCAAATTGACATGCATATGCATTTATTACGCAATCTGGAGCACCTGAATAGTGAATTCTTCCCTTGTTCCATGCTGGGGAATTGTGGTCTAGGAGCTCTTCGGGTATTATTGAGAGCCAGTGAAGTGCTATAGAGGAATAAGCAAATTGAAGAAAACAATTAGGAAATAATCGACCATGAAAAGACCCTGGAACACCAGCTGCAAAATAACTTCTTTCCATAGGAAGAGAGTTGAAGAGGGTGTTAAAATCATTGGAGACCATGTCGTTAAAGAAGACAAAGAACTTTGGCACCGAAGAATCAGGGCTCTGGATGTCAAATTTCCTTTCAATTGTATCCACCAGGTTTTGCATGGCAAAGAATGTGTTAGGTCCGACTGCACAACCAAAATCTGCAATGCAAATTGTGTTGGAAGCAGAAGAGAGGGACTTTACATCCAACTTCTCCATAATGACTTCGTTGATGCTATCGTTAACAAGTTCAGCTGCAAGTTTCTGTAAATTTCAGGTGATGGATATTAATTAATTAAGTTGCAAGTATCCTTAATTTAAATATTAAATCTAGTACTTAATCATACTATCATAGTGTAGCTTAAGTTTTTTCTATGAGCAGGATCAAGTTCAGGCCTCCTGAGGGATGGTGGGGAAGTTGATATTGATTGGTAAAGCATATTACCTACTAAAACCGAAAAGAAAACCAGAAGGAACTCGGTTAATCTTAAGCCTACATTTTACTATTAAGGGCATAAAAGCTACGGCAATTAGGCATCCAAGCATTCATAACGTCTATTTATCACGAGTCTAAGAAGAAAGGAAAAACATTAATGGAAAACTAGTTTTTCGTAGAAGCTTATATATCATCCGTTTCTTACCATAAATATATAACATAAATCCATAACATTAGATGTTAATTTATCTGTTCTGCATAACGTACAATGTGGGGTCGTCTATCTTTAATGGAGAGCCTTAACTTGGGACGTATCCAGATCAAGAATTTATTTAATGACATAGTGGAGCATAGATCCTTTTTTGTTATTGACCAAAATGGAGCATATATGCCTCAAGTAGCTTTAAATAAGTGGCCTAGGCACAAACGTTGCATTTAAATAAGTGGCCTATGCCTTCATTTGAAAGCAGATATAAACAAATGAAGGCATAGAGTGGGGCTACTAGCTAGGTTTATGCATGCTGCCCTATTGCCTAGCACGTAGCTATGGAATCTTTGTGGACAAAAATTAACGACGAAATCATATTCGTAAACAAATAGCACTTTATGAACACTGCATTGAACTTGATATTTAAGGGGGAAAAAAATCTGATTAATCAACAAATTTGAAAGTTTAAAACCCTTCTAAAACTATTTATGTGTCCAAAAGACAATGAATATCCGATGGTTTGTGAATTTAATGCTCGTTGCTATATGAGTATCAACTATTCTTGTTCTTAGTATTTGATTTGGTATGATAAAAACCCTGAGCAACTGATACACGATTTTTTAGCTTGTCAGATAACTAACGGTCCATTGAAACAATTAATGTCTTTTACTTGGAGAACAAACTCCTCTCCATCTTCAAGCCCAGCATTATCCAATATATGGCAGGGGCAGGGGAGAAGACGTCGTAAAAAAAAAAAAGAAAAGAAAAAGAAAGCGCAAGCTATAAACTTTGCCGGCAACACTTAATGAGCAAAGAATAAGTACCCACAAGTCAATTACAGCCATGAGATGATATATATGAAAACATTAGTACTTATATATATGTGTGCGTGTACCTGGTAGTACGAATTACTAGCATAGCTGTAGTTTCCTTTCCCACTGTTGGTACCGACCGTTGTTGTTGCCATATCTTTAATTTGTCTATATGGTGTTATGGGATGAGAGGCAAGCGAACTCCATACTTATTGAACAGGGGAAGGGAAGCATATATGTCGGTGTTGTACGATCTCACGTGATGCATGTTACCTTTGATTAGAAATGAATTATATAATTTTGTCCATCGCACGTAAAGTTACAAAATTATGGCTCAACTTTTCAGATTTTTACTGAGCCTGGAAACAACTTGACAATTATTCAATGGCAAGTGGCTACATGTTATTGTTTTACGACGTGGATAATGTTCCTTTTCAACTTAAAAATTGAGACTTGGTATTTGATTCTCCGATGAAGATATGTTAACCGACCAAGGGTTGTTTTGTGATTAATCTTTAAGCAAAGTTTCCATATAAAATCTAAATGTCTGGATAAAGAAGGGAAGGTAATAACTTTATTTATAAAACATAAAGAAGGAAAGGTAATAACTTTAAATGTATATGCTAGTGATATGGTCTTATTAGGAGGTGGTAGTCGTTGTTACAAGAATATTTGGCTACAAGTTTGAAATAAAGAGTATAGGATAATTATTTTTTTATGAGTTAAAATAGAAAGATCAAATTGAGAGTTTTTCTTTCATAACAAAATTATATTTGTAAGACCATTTCGAATTGTGAAAGCTTACTTGCAAACTTGTAGTAATACCAATATAAGTGAACTACAAGTTTGGAAAATTTTCCAATTAAAACTCTAACAAACATGGGTCACTATTAGTAATTAGTTAGAAATTAATTTATTTATCACGTACAAAGGTTAAATATAGCCTCTATTATGATTTTTGTAAGTTAGTTCAAGCACGTATAGATGCAACAAACCAAATATTAAGATACTTAAAAGGGGCTCCAAAAAAGGTAATATTATTTCTGAAGTATGTGATTACAATTACTAGTACTAAATATCTTTATATTATCTAATCTAACAAAGAGAATAATATATTTAAAGGTATAGTTAACTAAACTAAAATTACCAATCCAAAATAACAAAACAAAGCAATAAAGAAACTTAAGCAACTAATTGATAAACAAGACACGTATGTAAATTTGGCTTATACAAATTTCTAAGTTTTAAAACCATTTCATAGAACTTTCATCCCTGATAGAACTTTCATCGAATACTTAGTACGCCACATAAATTCATCCCTTTTATTCATTTCAAATTTGTTTTTTTCGTTATTCACTAACGTTAACATAGAACAACAAATAACGACCCATTAACAATCAAAATCAAACCTGACAACTCAATCCGCACAAACAAAACCAAATAACATAAAACCATTTAACAACACAAAATGAAGAAAAAAATAAAGCCAATAGCAAAGACAACCAACCTTGACAATGGAAGCAAAGACGATAGATGGACGGACGAACAAGTCAGAACATCGGAGATGGACAAAACAAAGAAGAAAGGAAAACAAAGAACAAAGACGGCGAAGAAGAAAAGAAGAAGGAGGGGTCATCTATCTATTTAATTGGAAGGAAAGCAATGACATTTTCTTCCAATTTAAACAATGTCATTTTCCTTCCAATTTAAATGACAATGACCTTCATTTTAATTTACCAATGGAAATTCTTTTCGTCGGTAAATTCCATTAGGAATTTTAGCCGAGAACCATTAACGCCTATTTTTACGATGGCATTCACTAGTCTGTTGCTAAATTTTGTCAACAAAGTTGGTGGTAAAATTTTCTCCGTTTTTAATGATGGATTTTTTCTTCCGTCGCTAATTTACTACAGAATTTTTCCGTCAGTAATTTTCCATCATTATTTTGTAATTTTCTTATATTGTAAGTGTATCATCGACTCTCACTCTAGTTGACAATTCTTTGGCCTCCCTCCAGATTTTACTAAAATACCCTTGAAATTTTCCTTTCTTGTTAACTGTCTTCCCGCGTATGGTTTGATTCTATTTTGGTGTAGTCACAGAATAGCTTTATAGTTAAGGATCTAATGTTGCGACCCGTTTTCAAATCTCAACCTCGTGAACAAAATATCAAACTTAACCTACTCTGATACCATACATGTTGGGTCCGCAACGAATCATATCTTAACTAACATCACTTTAATTTTTTTTCAATCATTATTATTCTTTTTACACATCATTCGAAGTCATTTCAATTTCCCATTTTGAAATCATGTATTCC
>JANVCL010000008.1:33599970-33612779 GCA_026546855.1 Erythroxylum incrassatum
CCTTCAAACCTGTTGTCGAAAGACGAAAGTGGTAAGAAGGTGGATCAAACCCTGTATAGAGGGATGATTGGTTCTTTACTTTATCTTACAGCAAGTAGACCTGACATATTGTTCAGTGTATGCTTGTGTGCAAGGTTTCAGGCCGATCCTAAAGAGTCTCATTACATTGCTGTTAAAAGAATTATGAGATATCTCGCAGGTACTACTGGTCTTTGCTTATTGTATGAGAAAGGACAAGATTTTAGGTTGATTGGATATTGTGATGCGGATTATGTCGGAGATAGAATTGATAGAAAGAGTACGAGTGAAGGTTGTCACTTTCTTGGCTCAAACCTAGTTTCCTGGTCGAGCAAGAGATAAAGTTCAATCGCACTATCAACTGCTGAAGCCAAGTACATGTCTGCTGCAAGCTGCTGTTTACAAACATTGTAGTACGATAACCATACTACAATAACCCGTATGCTTACAGTCGGGATCCGAGTGCGTTTCTATTTAAAGCTCATCACTCTTCCACTTATAGCAGAACCTTTTAATATGTCCTCACTTGTCGCAATATTGGCTCTTTTGTCACCTTTGGACTTTAAACTATTTTTAGACTTGCCACGACCATTGAAACCCCTACTCTTGTTCCTTTCCCTACTTTCTTTCACAAAAGCCTACACTTTGTTAACTTCAATCTCCTTTCTTTTGATTTCTTCATTAAACTTACTTTCTTTGATTACATCCAAAGAAAGCATACCTTGAGGAGCTTAGTTGCTAATCGTCACCACTAGCGTTTCCTAGTTATTTGGTAACAAACTCAATAGGAACAAAGCTTGTAGCTCATCATTAAGAATGATCTTCATAGTTGTAAGCTTGTTGATTATGTCCTAGAAATCACTTAGATGCTCCGAAACTGATTTCCCAACTTTCAACTTTAAATTCACAAGTCTCATTAATTATAGAGGCTTTGTTATGAGTAGTCGTCCTTTTATATAAACCTTCTAGCTTCTTTCATACCTCAAAAGGATCTATTTCTTAAGACATCTAGTTAAATATGCTGATATTAATCTCATTTTTTGTTTGACATCTTTTCAGGTTTTGAAAGAACATCATCCTTTACACCTTTATCCTCGTCAATAGGATCAAAGAGATCCTTGCAATAAAAAAGGTTCTTCATCATGCGCTTCCAAATCGAGTAATTTGACAACATTAACTTGACCATAAAGCTACTTTCACCTTTTATTACGATGAATCTAATAACACTTGTTGGGAGATAAATAACGAAACTCTCTAAAACGTCATTTAAATATTAATGGCAAGAAATAATTCTTCAAGTTGTAACAAAAAAAAGAGAATGAGAAACTAGTGAAGAAACAAAACCCAAGATTTAACGTAGAAAACCCAAGATTTAATGTAGAAAATCCTCCACTAAACTCATTAAGGCTTTACAAAAAAAAAACTGATCTCTCACCTCTCACAACAACAAGTTAGCTCATAAAGTTTCAAGATTGAAACCAAAGTTGATATCATAATAAACAAAGCTTTAAACCAATCCCAAAAACAATAAAAAAGGATGAGAATATATCATCTTTGGCCTCTCTCTATTTTTCTTCACTTTTAAACTTTGTGATTGTACTCCCTGTCTCATGTGTGGAGCAAAAATCAAATGAGATATTTATACGCTTCTCTAAATTAATAGGTAAGTCAAAATTATAACTGAACTCAATTAGCTAGATCACATCTTACAAAATAAGATATTACATCTATCTAGGAATGATACATCCATATCTACGAAAGTCCTTACTATCTTCAATCGTCCTATGGTCTTTATCTTTTAGAACTGATATTTATCTACTGTGATCCATATCATCCCAGATTTTAAAATAGGTATTGGAATCTAATATCAAGAATAAAAAATAACAATAAGCGAGTTATTATCAAACTATTATTAAGATATAATGAGGATATTAATTCTTATTATAATATTATCGTCAAGATCATATATGAAGATTTTTATATTTTATTTATTTATTTATATTCTATTTCACTGATACTTTTATTGTTATTGTAAAAATTATTTATAATTATTTAAGTATATATATTATTGTGATTAATTATTTATAAAATAAAAATATTTTAATTAATTATTGATAAAATTAATTATAAAAAAATGAGTAAAAATTTCTTATTATTATTCCTCATATTTAATATCAAATGCCACTATAACTATTAACTTAAATTAGTCTTATTTTTAATAAATACATACCAAACACCCATAGTGATAAATTATATTCTTATTTCAATTCTCGCTTTAAATGTATATTTATATTCCTTTTTTCATTTAATTTTATTTACGGATTACCAAACAAAAACTTTATGTTTTCGACCCTTCTCCTCGCATGAAAGGAATTTTTTATTTTTTTGAGAAAAAGAAAGTAAGGAAGAAATTAAATTATTGATATAACAACCTTCTTTAGATTACTTGGGACGGTGCCGGCCCTATAAACGATTACATTTCGTAACTTTGGTTACGTTGGGAAATCCGAAGGAAAGAGAGGGCTGGACGGTGGGTAGTATTGGAGGAACGGAAACCTCCGACTGCGCTGCGTCGTCAATTTAATTTCCCTTTATTCCAGGCTACGCTCTACCCTCCTGTCCTTGTAGTTTTTCCACGCGAAAGGGTGTTGTGCTTGCTTGCTCTCTCTCTCTCTCGTCGTTTTCTCTTTATCTGTGGATGTATCTTGCTATCATCCAAGGGGAGCATCAGCTTGTGAACTTGCCCAATTTGTTTGTGGGTGTTCTCGGGCCATTAGATTCATACCTTGCAAGGAAGCCCTTTTCCTGTTGCACCTCTCGAGATAGATGGGATAAGGATTTCTTCAAGGTGCAGGGTGGGTAATTATTGATTTACCTGACGATTAAAAAGTTTTTGGTCTTAAACTTGGGCGTGGATTGGAGTTTCAAAGATAGGTTCTTCGCCGACATCTATGGCTGAGCTCGTTGATAATTCTCCTTCACACACTGATCTTTCCTATATCGATATTTTGCCTGTTTATGTTAAGGAGCTGATCGCCGGTGGAGCCGCTGGAGCATTTGCCAAGACTGCTGTTGCACCCCTTGAAAGGACTAAAATACTGTTACAGGTCAAGGATCTCATTCATTTTACCTGATTCTGTAGTTTTTTTTTTCCGGTGATGATAGTTTCAATATTGTTGCTAATCATTCTTGGGATTTTAACCTCATGAATTTTGTTTCTTAAGAAACTTAAACCCTGTTAACTTCAATTTTCGCTAAATCAGCGTTAAAATTTGGAAATTTCCCCTCTGGAATCCTTGACATTGGCAGTGAGCAAGCAGTGCATGAAACGTTCATTAAAAAAATTTCAGGACAGAATATAATTATGCCCACCCAAAGACTGTCTATCTTGTGGTTAAAAGGTTAGGAATATTTTCCCCAAATGCAGCTCTTGTTCCCCAAATAATGATATTAACAACGAGAAAAAAAAAAGGAATAGAGTGATGGATGAATGTTTTGGAAAGATGGATAAGGAAGTTACGGTGGATAAGATGATGGGGTCGCAGCGGTGTTGGAGAAGGTTGGCAAGGAGGAGATGATGGTTGTCAACTGTGGTGATTCTATGGCTGTGCTTTCTAGGTGGCAGTTAACATAGCTTGGGATTAAAAATTCAGAGAGGAAATTATTGTTAGGGTTTTTGTTTTGGGTTTTTTGAAATTCTTGATTTTACTTCTATCACATTTGTGTTTATTCATGCTCAATCTATGCATCAAGTGCAAGATCTTCCATTAGAGTATTTTTTATACCTGAACTTTGGTGTTTCTTGGGCTTATTGGCCATAATTGTGCCATTAGTAAGCCATACATTACTAGAATTATTTTATTTCCTCTTGTATCTGATTTTAGAATTTCATTGACAGACTGTTGTACACTTCCCATTGCTCTTTTCTTTTTGTAGACAAGAACTGAAGGCTTCAAATCTCTTGGGGTATTCAATTCCTTAAAGAAATTATTAAAACATGAAGGAATTCCTGGCTTTTATAAGTGAGTATTAAGTAATCTTCATCTCCAACTTTTTGTACATGGCTGAACTAAATACTTCTCTCTCTCTTGTGCCAGGGGCAATGGTGCCAGTGTTATGCGAATTGTTCCATATGCAGCCTTACATTTCATGACATACGAACAGTATCGAGGTTGGATCTTGGATAATTATTCTGTCTTGGGTTCTGGGCCTGTAGTAGATCTTTTGGCTGGTTCATTGGCTGGAGGAACAGCAGTGTTATGCACATATCCCTTAGATCTAGCTCGTACTAAACTTGCTTATCAGGTAACTAGTTTCCTGATTTTGTTTAGGCTTTGGAATATTTGGTCATCAAAATTTATGTGTTTTCGTATCAGGGTTACCATATACAGAGGTTTGACGGTGTAAGCAAGCAAGCAATTGGTTTTAACCTATTGTTTGCTTACAATTTCTTGCATCATAACAGACAGGCAGTTTTTGTATGCATTGGCATCAAATTAATGTTAATTCCTAATACTCTTTGTGGATATTCTAGACTTCATCTATTGAATATATCACTTGAACTAAGGAAAAGCAAAGCAATTTGCAATTCACTGTTTAATGTTCATGTTTCATGTCATCATGACAACCTCCATAAAACTTTGTACTTAGTAATTGTTGTTCCTCAATATTAACAACTATATGTATAGCAGTTTTACGTGCTTTTTCTCAGTCACCGGATTCGTGTTATTAAAGCTTAGTGAAAAAATATTAGATCAGACTATAATGTCACCTTTCATCCTGTGGAATAATGCATTTCAGATTTAGCTGTTTATTCATGAAGGACAACAATGTATAGACATTGTGTACCTTTAAGATTTGTAAGTTGTCTTTGTTCAGTATACAGATAAAAAGTTAGAAAAAAGCTTGGTCTGCATGAGGGGCATGCTCATTTCGTCAGTGAAATGAAGTTACAATCTAAAAACCATTTGGAATTCGCTGCATAGATTCTTTGTCTTCCTTCCACCCAAAGTTTTATGTTATCATTTCAACAAATTGGTTTTAACAATATCTGTAATTTCAATAACAACTCTTATCATGCAATGACATGTTGACAGTTTTTTTTTCCTTTTTTACTGCTGAAAAAGCAGTTTCCATTGTTTCTGAAATTATAGCTTCTCTGATATTTCGATAGAAGGAGAAAGACTTGCTCATGCATAATGGTTACCCCCAAAATGATCAACCAAGAATTGGGTTTCATGAATCATCTCTAACTGCCATCTTATATATAATGGTTATATAGGTCACAAACACAAAAGGAAGTTTCAGGCCTGGCATTAAAAGTATTTATGCTCAACCTGCTTATAGAGGTATAAAAGATGTAATCAAAGTTGTCTACAAGGAAGGAGGAATGCTGGCGCTATACCGAGGCATAGGTGTGCTTCCCCAAATGAACATTTAAGATATTTTTATTGGGGAGTAGCCCTTTTGAGAATATCTATTTGAAGTTTGCTTTGATAACTACACTATTCAATATTGTTATAATTTTTGTTTGACCTTCCTGCTTTATGTGATCTTCTTTTGTACTCTGACTGCCGTTAAACCATCAATCTAGGAATTCCATGATGGGAGTTAAGTTACATGTGTTCTAAATTTAGCCAAAGCCATAAGATTGATCTTTGCTTGTCCAGGTCCAACACTCGCTGGAATCCTACCTTATGCTGGTTTGAAGTTTTATGTATACGAAGAGCTAAAGAGGCATGTTCCTGAAGAGCACCAGAAGTCCATTCTCATGCGCCTTTCATGTGGAGCTCTGGCTGGATTGTTTGGGCAGACATTTACATATCCATTAGATGTTGTTAGAAGACAGATGCAGGTATCAGTTAATATTCATACATTTTGGTAGGGAAATCATTGTCTATTGAACTGTCTACAAATGCAATGAATCCTATGCTACTTGCTAGAAACTTGCATGCATGTTCATGGTCTCAAGTAAGTGCCTGTTTTGGTTGTGGATATCCACATATGTAGCCAGTTGGTTTTCCTACTCAATTCAATGATGTTTGGTTAACCAAGCTGACTGATCATCTTGTTGTAAACTTCAAAATATTGTGTTTGGTGATCATGTTAAAAATGTTTAGAGGCATTATGCTATGCAGTTAATATCTCCAGCCTGTCTGAGAATTCAGATGTGCACATTGTCTTGAACTACGATGAAAATTTGGTCGACGGTAAATTTTCAAGAAATTTGAATATCTATTTCACAGGTGGAAAGTTTGCAACCTTCTATTCAAGGAAATGGCAGATATACAAACACATGGAATGGTCTTTCTACTATAGTCCGCAATCAGGGATGGAGACAATTATTTGCAGGTCTGAGCATTAATTATATAAAGGTAATACCCTGAATTTTTAATGTGCTTTCTGGCTTGTAGTTTGCTATCTATCCGGGACTCTAGGTATAGCTTTTGCAGCTGAAAGAGATACAATTATAGTGTGCGTAAACGTCTGTGTTATGATAAAGCTCTAATTGCAGCAGTCTATCAGATAAAAAGTTTTTTGAGCATTCAGCTATACACTAGCGTCAAAATACTCCCAGGTAATCTATATAGGTATATTCAGTTTATAACGAAGTTGATCTTTCAATGCTGGTCCCAATGATTGACAAATGTATGCCTGTAAGATAGTGGCCTTGCTTTTCCTGTCCTGATAAGATGATGATGAAGGTCAAAGTGCATTGAAGAAGAAAACTGTACAAAGATAATTACCTGATTCTTTGTAGAGGGAAACTTTTTGAAATTCATGTATCCAATGTTTTTTACCTAATGGCTTTTGATTCTGATTCAGAAATCTGATGTGCTGAAATTCAATTGGCAGATTGTCCCTTCTGTGGCAATTGGTTTCACTGCATATGACAACATAAAAATTTGGCTTAACATTCCCCCTCGACAGAAGTCCCAACCCACGTCCACGGGCTGAATTCGCTAGCAAAATAGCATGCATTGTGAGCAAAGGATTTCCCAACGTTCAGTAGTTACGCACTTCAACAATGATTTTAATGCAATTTACATGTTTGTAACCAAATAATTTTGAAATTCACTTACAAATAATTTTGAATGTTTCATTGTATAGTTTATTTATAAATTCACTAACAGGCCTGGCCTATTATGTTAATATTATAAATTGAAATGAGTTTGTTATTGTAGTTCTGTTTGAAATAGAAGTGAAATTGATGCTAAATAAATATTTTTAGTTTATTAGTTAAAATAATTGCCTACTCAATACGAGGACTTAAATAGTGTGTGCATTCTGCTTATTTTTAATAAGAATTAGAGTTTATTATATAAATCACAGCAAGTAAAATTGCTAAACAATATTTTGTTATGAGAAATTAGTGTGAGTATAGTTGTTTATTAAAGGGAAAAAAAAGCCCCAAATTGGTCCTTTAACTTAGGTGTGAGTTGCACAAAAGTCTTGCAATTTTTTTTCGTGTCTAAGTAACTTAAAAACTTTTGAAAACTTTTTTATTAACCCAACTTTTTTTGGGAAGTTTTAGTTTGTGCAACATGCTTTGCCCTGATGGTGTTAGATTTGTTAGAATGAATAAAAATAAGGGTCATTCTGTTATTTTGTTACCAAAAAAGAACAATATGTTAATAACTCAACATACCCTTAAGACATTTGTAGCTCAATTCTCTAACACTCCTATCTTCCAGTATTTTTCTTTACTGTCCATCTACAACATCCACATATTTGTAAATCTCTTCGGTACATATCAAGCTTTGTTTCTCTCCAACGTCCATCTCTAGCCTCTTGATTTGATTAAGGTACCTTTATCTCTTACATTGCACAGGCATTATGGGTTTTGTTGCTTCCTTTGAGCTCATTTGGGTTTGTTGCTTTGTGTGGGTTCATCTGTTGTTTCCTGCTGCTAACCCCAACTCACCATTGCTTGGTTGATGCTAAATCAACCATTGTTGCAATCATATTCCAAACATACGTGATTTTGTGCATACATATGTAATTGTTAAATTTATCTTCTGACCATGGTGAAGATTAATCATGTTCTTTATCATGGGATTAATCTTGTTCTTTCTTATGGGAGGTAGCACTTTGATTGCATGCTAGATTAAACGACTTCTTGGTTAAGACTCATACACTACAATCATAGGCATTAGCATATATTAAGACATACATATTACACAAAGGAAAAAAAAAGCCCAAATTGTATACTATGTAGATTATAATAATGTTATTCCTTTGTGACGGAAATAGCTTCTTTGTAAAATGCAAAAGAAAAGCTACGTACAATTGATGTGTCTCCCCTAATCCTCGCTAAACGGAAAGCCTTGTGCACTAGGATTATTGTTGTTGTTGTTGTTGATTATAAAGGACTAATTTATTTTGATAGGTATCTTGTATAATACTTTAATTTATTTTGTGTTTATAGGAGCAAAATAAATTAAAGTATAACAAAAAAAATTGAAGTATAGCACAATTTGATAGGTTTTTTGTGTTATACTTCGTTTATTTTGAGCCTATAGCAGCAAAACTTCATTCAAGTTAGCAAACCTACTTTTACAGACTATTAATACATATTTAGGACACTAGTTTCATGTTTTTTTTATTACATCAAGTTGTATTGAGTTTTTAACATCAAAAGGGGTCGTAGTGAAAAGCAATATGGTGAGGAGCTTCTTTGACAATGTGGAAGTCAAAGCCAGTTGGTTACTTCTTGGACCAATGACATCCCTTGAAGAAGATTTTAAGGATGTCCTAAATATAAGGTATTTCCTTATTAATAATCAATCTATTGGTATTTAGTAAGATAACTGTTATTGGTAATCAATAATATTTATTATAACATTATTGTAATAAGGGTGATGTGATTTGTTTTAGATGGGTAGATAAAAATTTTGGCAAATAGACAAAGTGCATTATAGATAAATTGAGACTTGAGAATAAAAGGTTTAAAGTTGATAACAAGAAGTTAAAAGATGGTATAGGTGTGGCACAGAAAGATACAATATCTGAGATAAGAAGATTATATGAGGTTATTGTAAGTGCTACAATATTTCTAGTTATTTTTATATAGGGATGGAAAAAAGGGCCTAACGCAGCACGTAGTGAATGAGCTAGGCCTAGATTGACCAACCTTGGGCAAGACCTTGGGCCTATTATAAAGCAAAATTTCGAGCCTCAGGCTCAAGTTGCCCAAGTTAAGTTTGACCCGAGTCTCGACTCTTATAGGCAAAACAATGTCATTTTGTTAAAAATGATGCGATTTTGTATTTTGTTTTTATAAAAAATGGGTCGGGCCCGACTTGACCCATTGCCTTCTTTATTTTTATAATTATATTTATTGAAAAGTTGAAGAATATAAACTTCATAAATTTTGATGTTGTGTCATGATAATTTTTAGGACTTGCTTGTTGGATTAAGAATTTATTTTATTTATAAGGACAAATATATTATTAGCTTTTAAAGTGATATTTGTAGTCCAACTTGTTTTCAATTGTTTTTTTAATTCAATTGCTGGTAAATCAAATGAACATGATATCCATAACAACTCCTGAATGGTGATTTAGAAATTTAACCAAAACTCCCAAATGACATAAGTACCATAACAACTTTAACAGTCATTAAACTAACTTCCATTTCACCAACTTCCAACATGTCACAATAACAAACAATTTCACTACTTCAATTTCCACGCAATTTCAAGTTCATTATAGCTTCAATTTCCAAATAGGTCCAAAATGAAACAAGTTCACAAAGAGAAATTCACTACAATTTCAAAAATCAATTTTCACTTCCTCTAAAGGTCGAATCTCCAAGCTTTCTTCTCTTTGCATAAGGCAAAAGAAGTGATTCTATTCCCACCATTCCATTGTAATCCTTTTGGTTGCAAATCAATTGTAGTTTGTGTAATACAATCTACATGAACAAATCTTTATGAGCTGTTTGGCCTCATGATCTGAACATTATCTCCATGCTGTTTAAACATGAAAATGAGCATGGTTATTTAAAACAAAATTTGAAATACTAATATTAAAATATTCCAAATTTTAGTTAACTTACATAGTATTCAATTGAGTCAATTGACTCATTAAAGTGTACTCCATATATACTCATCTTTCTCCCTCTACACCTGGTCTTACCTCTACCTTTACCTCTGCCTCTGCCTCTGCCTCTTCCTCTAATCATTGTGTTTTATGCTTTCTTGATTTTCACAGGTCTTTTTTAGCATATGTAACATTTGTTGAAGGGTTACGTGATGAATTTGTGGATTGTAGTCATTATTTTCTCTTTACATTGGTAATAGATTATCTTGGTACCTATGTATATTTCTCAAACATTGATTAATTAATAACAAAATGGTCTTATAAAAATAAGTTCCATAATTAATAAGGAAATTTCTTACATTTGTTGGACTTTTGTATGTTCTTTAGTTATGCCTTTATTGTCCATTGATCAAGTGTTTGATGTGTGTAAGTTTTAATAAATACTTTCGATAATCTACAAGCTCATGATTCGTTAGTGTAGTACCTAAGGTGCTAACCCGACGAGGAGGGGTAATCTAATCCTAAAATCTAAGGTAAGAACAAATCACAAAAATTCAAAATGTAACGAAACTAAAATGAGGATTCAATTCAATCAATCAAATTAAATCAGAAATCAATCACGAAAATATTAATAATTCAACAGTTGCAACACACACCCAAGAATTAACTTAAGGGAATTACTAATTGAGAGAAAGGAAATTTTTCCTATCCTTAATGCTAACCTAATTGATTAGGAATTACTAGATTATTGGTTCTAGACAATCCTATGGTTGATTACTCTCTCTTGAGTTATAACCATTAATCCTAAATTATAAACCCTAATCAGATTATAAAAATTGCAATCTCTCGATTAACAACGTATTTAAAATCTTAGTTAGCTCCGAAGTTGTCTAAAGATTTAGCTCCGAAGTTGTCTAATAAACTATTGAAAACCTATGCAAGATCTCTGTTTGTACAATTTACCGATTTGATTTAATTATTGTTCTATTAAATCACCTAACTCTTATTAGCTCAAATTAATTATTTTTCATTTAATTCACCTTCTCAGTTTATTATTGAATTATGCAATCGCAGAATTTAAATCACAATAAATTCAAATAACACATAAACAATCAAATTTCATTAATTCAAACATAAAACTCCGAAGGTGAGTTTAGAATATCTCAACATTCAAAAATCCTATCGTTAAACTATTATTCCCAATTCTATACAATAATAAAAGTGGAAAATAAATAGGAATGCGATCTGAACGGATGATGGGAGGCAGTGGCGTTAGGAAACTCCTAATCTATGAAGTACGTTGAGTCAGCTTCTTCTCCACTTCTCTTTTGCTTCTTCTCTTTCTTAATCTCTCGATGAATTCTCTCTAGGGTTTCTCAAAAGTGGCTAATGCAAAAGCTTTTTTTTCTTTTCTTTATGTTCTTTTCAAACCTCTTTAATGTTTTTCAAATCTTTTTAACGATCTCCTTCATTCTTTAATGTTCTGCGCGTTGGGTTATCGTAAACCACAACGATCAACGTAAACCGTCTTTAATGAAAGTTCATATGAAGATAGAAGGATGAAACTTCATTAATACTCTTATGAGAATTAGAGAGAAAAAGTGTGTGTGTGTGTAAGAACTTGTCTTACACAAGAAACATGAAAAGCATCATTATTTTTGGCACCAATTGGCCTTTCATATCCCCCATCACTAATGAAAAGTTAGTGGTCATGAATAACATGCATTAATAGAAATTATGAGAAGTTAATGACCATAAATAACATACATTAATGAAAGTTATGGGAAGTTAATGGCTATAAATAGCATGTATTAGTGTCAACATTGGGGTCGACGATGTGGAGGTCTTTTTGGTAGTTGGACCAAGGAGAGGCCTGGCAAGAGGTGGTGTAAGTGAGTGTTTAGGAGGTTTAGGAGATACTCCAATTCTGTGTGATAAGCAAAACACTGATTATAGCACTTCTAATAACATTTATATGTCAATGGATTTGTTTCTCAAATTAAAGAAGATAAGAGAATAAGAATAAGCAAACGGAAGAAGGATTATGCAATAAGGCCTTTAACCTATGGAAATTCATAATTGATTTGTTAGAAATTGCCTGATTTAGGGGCGACATATGGCACTTCTTGTACTTTTAAATAGTCTTATATCATTTTTTTCTTTCTTTTTTATTCTTTTGATTCTTTCTAAAAATTCAAGTTTGAATTGAGCTTCACATTGTTCTTTTGGATATGTAGTTTCGGCTGGATTTTATACGTGGTGACTTATGTTGGCTGCTGTTGCAGAGTGCTTATGCCAACACCGTAATTATGGTTAAAGAGATGGGTGAAATGGGGGCTCCCAGTGTACCACCAAAGATGGACATTAGAAGTAAAGACAAACAATATTTGAGAAAATCAAGAAAGGTGTCCTCATTTGTAGAGAATCATCAGACTCCAGCAAAAAGAACATTCGGTTGATTGAGCATCTCAATATGTTCAAGATATTGTTACGAATTCCGTTCCGTTTTGGCTAGTACTGACCTAAATTCAGTATCGAATTTTAAATTTTAGTACCAGATTTAAATACCGATCGGTATCGAAAATTTTAAAAAATTGGGAGATTTTTTTTCAGAATTTTCAAAATTTCCATCCCTTCCTCCTTCCTCCCCCCTTTTTTTCAAAGTTTTTACAATAATAATAAATATTTTATTACTAATAATAATTATAAATTAAATAAAACTTAAAAATAAATTATTTTTATTTTTAT
>JANVCL010000008.1:33669907-33684602 GCA_026546855.1 Erythroxylum incrassatum
GTAAATTATGTAAATAAATCAAATTGTGAGAAGGATATAAGAAGAATATTTTAAAAAGATAATGGATAAAGTTGTCTTTTTACAACTTTTGATGCATGAATTTGATGTTTGTGTGTAAAGAAATCACTCCAAGGAAGACACCAAATTTTAACACCAAAAAAGTGCATTACTATTCATTGCACCATTTTGATGCTAAAATTTAGTGCCTTTCTTAGAGTCAATTTTTTACACCAAAATACCAAATGTTGGTTGGAGATGGCCTAAGGATCGAGGGATGAAATCCAACTCGCATTACAAGCAATGTAACACTCAAAGCTAGACTGAGTGGCAACTCTTCTGAGCTCAGGTCTAGAGAAAACTTTCTTGATGGGAGATCGGTAACATCGGAGTGAAATTTGTGTTGTGAATCACAATGTCTTGTAAGGAAACATGTTTAAATACTCTAGTTTCGGAGAATAAGAGAGCTAAGTCTTGTTTTGAAGCTTTTTGCTAGGGAAGTTTCTCTTATCCAATTGATTATGCTCCTTACAAGGATAGGCCCATTATTCTTGTTTAAAGATCTTCTTATTCCTTGCCCACTAAATATTATATACACTATAGCTGAAAATGACCTTGAGTAGGGTATCAGATCTTTTGTACCATATAGTCTGCTCCAACCCTGTTTTCACCCACAAAATGACGTCATTTTGGGGCGAAAATTGTTAAGATAGTTTCTGTCTTGTTTAAATAAAGTGTTGTCGTTTTAGTTCGTATGTAACAAATAACTTTATACTTCGATGGTAGAGTAGTTTTAGTTTTAAGTCTTGTACAGTATAGTAGCTTTAGTTTAAGTCTTATATATATATGATGAAATCTGACTATGTACACTGAACAATGAAATAATAAAAGTCAGTCTTATTTACTTTCTCTCTCACTCTCTCGAAAGTTCTGCACATAGTATCAGAGCAGTAACGATTTCGGTGTCGAACGTTACTGGTGGTTGATTGGAGACAGATACAACAAGGAGAAGTGCATTGGTAGTCAACAGTAGCTGTAATTTCTTCGATGGTGAAGGAAGTAGTTGTTTTTTGAAGAATCGAGAGATTAGGGTTTCAGGATTTGAAATCTCTACTTACGACCGCAACTTCAGTTTGTGATATTTTCAATGATGGAAGGTGTATCCGCGGAATCACCTGCTGGATCAACTCTAGACCCCAGAATAAGAGGTATGCATGAAGAAAATCAAGTGTATCTCCAAGGTTCGGATTATCCAAGTATGAGCTTAGTTATCGTAGTACTGAATGGGAGTAAGTTTTTGAGCTGGAGTAGATCTGTGAAAATTGCCCTAAGAGCTAAGATGAAATTAGGGTTTATAGACGGAACTTGTTCGAAACCTAGTCCAGGCTTAATTGAAGGTGATAAGTGGATTAGGACTGATTATATGGTTAGATCTAGGATATTAAATTCGATATAAAAGGATATAGTTGAGGCCTTCATCTACACAAATTTTGCTTAAGAACTGTGATCAGATTTGGTAGAGCGGTTTGAGAAAAGCAATAAGCCTTTATTGTACCACTTATAAAGGTAGGTTAGTGTTGCATCACAGGGTACTATGTCTGTAGTGAAATATTTTACTGGATTAAAGAAATTGTGGGATGAGCTTTGGTGCCTCATGCTTATCCCGCAATGCACTTGTGGGACGGCAACACAGTGTATCTGTGGAGCACCTAAGGCTTTGGCTGATTTAGCCTTAATGAATTAGTTAATGCAATTT
Organism: Erythroxylum incrassatum; assembly: GCA_026546855.1. Lineage (NCBI taxonomy): Eukaryota > Viridiplantae > Streptophyta > Magnoliopsida > Malpighiales > Erythroxylaceae > Erythroxylum > Erythroxylum incrassatum. Next base: position 33,671,661 of record JANVCL010000008.1, read on the forward strand.
TTGATGGGTTTAAATGAAAGTTTTGATCATGTTAGAAACCAAATATTGGATATGGAACCATTACCCTCTATTAACAAGGCCTATTCTATGGTGTTGAGGGTAGAAAAACAAAGGGAAGTGTAGATGGTATTTGGTGAAGGAGTAGATCATTGTGCACTGTTAGTAAATACAGAAGGTGGTAAGAGAGTTACAGATGGAGGAGGCAAACAGTCAAAACAAAAATGGGGAAATGGTGACAAGAATGAATTGTTTTGTAACTATTGTAAGAAAAATAGACATTTGATGGAGAATTGTTTTAAACTCACTGGTGTACCCGATTGGTACAAGGAGTTACAAAACAGAAAAGGGAAAGGGAATGGGAAATCCTATACTTCTAATACAATAAATGATACTAATTCATTCACTGTAGATAGCAGTAAACCAGTCATGGATAATTCTGTTAGCACTGCTCATCCTCCATTGTCTGAATTGATTAAGCAAGAGTTGCTGAAGTTAGTTAGGGACAAAGCACTCACAGATCCTGTTATGGTGAACCTTGCACATATTTTAGTTTTTGCAGCTAAACTTCCTATATTAGCCCTTTCTAGTCTTGATAACATAGATTTAGATTAATGGATATTAGATATAGGAGCTTCAAATCATATGTGTGTGGATGTTTCTTTGTTAACCAATCCTATTGTTCCTGCCAAATATATACCAAATATATACCTGTTTATCTCCCTAATTGAACTCAGAATCGAGTGCATCACATTGGAGATGTTATACTGCCTAATGACCTTATCTTGACAGATACCTTGCATTTTCCACTATTCGTGAACAAACTTGCCAATACATTCTCTATTACCTTTAAATTTTTCTCAACCACTGCATTTTGCAGGGCCTGAAGACTGATCAAATTTTGGCAATAGGAAAGGTTGTAGGCAGATTGTATATCCTAGATAAGGATTCTTTCACGACTGATACTATAGCAAAACATTCATTATGTACTGTTGTAAGTAGTATTGATAATGTACAGTCTATATCTATGTATAAACTTTGGCATCACTGTTTAGGGCATGTTTCAGATACTGTACTTAGACATGTTATTCCTTTTGATAATAAAAGTGTTGAAGAGATTGATGTTTGTGATGTTTGCCCACTTGCAAAGCAACATAGGTTGAAGTTTCCTTATAGTAACAGTCATACTGTTTCTATTTTCCAGTTAATACATGTTGACATTTGGGGACCCTATAGTCAACATTCTATCTCTGGGGGAAATTTTTTTTAACAATAGTGGATGATTTTAGTAGGGCTACTTGGACATATTTGATGACTCATAAGTGTCAAGCCCTCAGGTGTTTAGATAGTTTTTTTAAGATGGTTGGGACATAATTTCAGAAATCTGAGCAGATAATGGGACTGAATTTTTGAGTGGAGAGTATCAGAAATTGTTTACTGATTTGGGAATTATCCACCATAGGTCCTGTGTTTATATAACTCAATAGAATGGGATTGTGGAGAGGAAACACAAACATTTGTTACAAATAGCACGAGCTCTCATGTTTCAAGCTTCTTTACCTAAACAATTTTGGGGCGAGTCTATTCTTACTACTACTTATATCATCAATAGGCTTCCTACATTTCCTTTTATTCCTACTCCCCATCTTTCCTCCACATACATGTCTTTTTAGCTAATGTTTCTGCTATTCAAGAACCTCAATCTTATAATCAAGCTAAGTCTCATGATCATTGGTTAAGGGCCATGCAACAGGAGTTGGCTACATTGGAATCCCATGACACTTGGATTTTGACTTTTTTACCTGCTGGTAAGAAGGCCATTGGTTCTCAATGGATTTTTAAGGTCAAGTTTAAGCCTGATGGGATTGTTGATAGGTATAAGGCTAGGTTAGTGGCCAAAGGTTATCAGCAGGTGGAGGGTGTTGATTTTACTGATAGTTTTTCCCTTGTTGCTAAAACAGTTACTATCCATCTGTTGCTAGTTGTTGCTGCTCATTTTTCCTAGCCTATACATCAATTAGATGTCAATAATCATGGATTTATTGATGAGGAAGTGTATATATTACCTCCAGATTGGTATACTAAAGTTAGTCCTCATCAGGTTTGCAAGTTAAATCGATCCTTGTATGGTTTGAAGCAAGCCTCCCGTCAGTAGAATTGTGAATTTACTAAACGGTTACTTTCTTATGGTTTCTTCAATCCAAGCATGATCAATGTTTTTTTGTCAAATCTACTGGCTCTTTTTATCTATGTGGATGATATTTTGTTGATTAGACCCTCTATGGATGTTTTGGCTGATGTTAAACGTTTTCTGGAATCTACATTTTTTGTTAAGGAACTTGGTTCTGCTAAGTATTTTTTAGGATTGGAGATTGCTAGATCCTCCATTGGTTTGTATGTTAATCAATGCAATTATGTGTTGGATCTGTTGTTTGATGCGGGTTTGATTGGTGCTAAACCAGTTTTAACCCTGTTGCGTAAGGGCCTGAAGCTCTCGGATAATTTTGGTTCTCTCTTGGAAGATGTGGGGAAGTTTGGTCGGTTGGTTGGTCGATTGTTGTATGTAGGGTTTACCAGACCTGATATTACTTTCGTTGTCCATCAGTTAAGTCAATTTGTTATTGCTCCTTGTCAGGCTCATTGGGATGCTGCTATGCATTTGTTGAGATACTTGAAAGGATGTCCTTCTAAGGGTTTATTTTTTCCTGCTTGCTTTATTTCTTCTGTGCCTGTTGATTCTTCTCTTTGTTCTCTTATTGATTATTGTGATGCTGATTGGGGTTCATGTTTGACCTCTCGTCGTTCTGTATCGGATTTTTGTGATTTCTAAGCACTTCTTTAGTTTCTTGGAAGACTAAGAAACAGCTTACGATTTCTCGATCATCGGCTGAAGGTGAGTATTGTAGTATGGCCTCCACAGTGTGTGAATTGTTATGGATTTCCTATCTGTGGAGAGATTTACAGATTTCTTTTTCTTCTTCGATTCCTTTGTGGTGTGATAATCGGGCTGCTCTTCATATTACTAGTAATCCGGTATTTTATGAACGCACTAAGCATCTTGATATTGATTGCCATGTGGTTCGTGATCAATACAAGTTAGGTTTCATTGCTCCTGCTCATGTTTCCTCTAAGCATCAGTTGGCTGACTTGTTTATGAAAGCTTTGGCTGCACCTCTTTTTGCTTCACTTTTTTTCCAAGTTGGGTTTCTTTGATGTTCACCAACCTCCAACTTGAGTGGGGGATGTTAAGATAATTTCTATATTGTTTAAATAAATTGTTGTCATTTTAGTTTGTATGTAACAAATAGCTTTATACTTCGACAGTAGAGTAGTTTTAGTTTTAAGTCTTGTATAGTACAGTAGCTTTAGTTTAAGTCTTGTATATATGATGAAATCTTACTTTGTACACTGAACGATGAAATAATAAAAGTCAGTCTTATTTACCTTATTTCTCACTCTCACGAAACTTCTGCACAAAAATAAAGTTGGAACAGAGTAACGGACACAGAGGATCTGAACCCCTTAAGTAGGGATGCTAATAATAAAAGGATAAGATCTAGTTCGAGGTGTAAATCCATTGCACATTGAACGTCCTCATAAGGGAATGCCATAGAACGGATGTATAGTTATATCTAACGAAAAAATGATTGCCTTTTGATGACATATGACTTAATTTCAAATTTTAAATTTAAAGTTGACTTAAATGAAATGATCATAATGTAGAACCAAATTTCGCTAAGGTGGAATGGAAGAGCATTTTTTTAATGAATTGTTTAAATGAAATGTATCTAGCTAAATAATATGAATTCTTAAATGAGTTTGACGTGTTGAAAATAATTACCAAAATGATATGAAATGAACTTAATGTGTTCTAAACTGGTACCGAATAAATGAGAAGAATTCAACTAAAATAATTTGATTTCTTACATGAATGATATGAACCAACATTTTGTTATGCATTTGCATAACAAAAATTTCAGCAAAACATTTGATTTATGAAACAATTAAGTAATTATAGTGAATTTTGAGAGAAATATACCAAATTTTAGCGTCTACTTTTGAATAAAATTCTTGTGTTAATTTTTGTTCATATTTTCTTGTGACTCTCGATTATAAAATTTGTACTTAAGTCTTAATTGGATTTATATCATGTATTTTATATATTTTTTACATTATAAGGATTAATTAAAGGAGACCTTTTGATTGCTGTTTAACCTAGACAATATGTTTACTCAAGGACAAATAACATTAAGTCTGAGAGAATTTTATAGGATTAAAACATGATATATTTTGTCCTCTTCATAATTAGTCATTTACTTATTTTATGAATAAAACATGATAGCTTTTTTATCTTAAATAATTATTCATTTATACTTATTGTACGTCTAAATGTTATCGTTATACTTACATTTTGACTTAAGATGCAAATGGAGGTGTTTAGAATAAAGTGAAGATAATTGGACAATAATGGACCAATTTACTAATGCTTATTAAATTAGTGATAACTCTATCATTTCAATTTTTGACCAAGATAATTCAAAATGATATGGAAAGGTAATAAATAGAACTAAAACTTCTATATTTTAAGTTTTGAGAGATTCAAGCTACGTTACGATATAGCAAAGTCTAATACACAAGCATGTCTCAACTTATATAGCATTCGGGAGGGAAGGGCATCTAGGCAGAAAGATCTACAACTTGAGTTATGTCTACTTACATAAAAAGGATGTTAATATTTTATAAAAAGCTCTAAAACACTATTTTTGAGTGGCTTTTCATTGTAAGTTCTTTTAAGGTTTGATAGAGGTAGCCACCCCTCTCCCTTTCTCTTTCTATTATCTTATCTATGGTGTAGGCTAATCTTTTATAATTGGTCAAGGAATATTTTCAACCTTTGATGTATTGAACCAAATAATCTTGTTTGTATCTATTTTTGACTTATATTTTAAGTATTGATCTAATTCTTAAAGCTACTGCTAAATTAAATCTTCATATACTTGACTTAAATGAAATGAACATAAACATGACATGAATGTATAAACAGATTTGGCATGAGTGGAATAAGCCTAGAATAAATGATTTTTTTTAATTGGTTAAATGAAATAAATTTAACTACATAATATGAATTCTTAAATGAGTTTGATGTAAAGAAAAGAATCACCTAAATGTTATGAAATGAGCTTCATTTAACGAATACATATTAGTTCTAAAATGGTATTGGATAAATGAGAAGAATGATATGAATTCTTACATAAATGAAATGAAAAGAAAGCTTACCTAACATTTATGAAATATCTATATTTGTATAAATTTCTTTTGAGCAAACCACTTGATCAATGAAACAATTAAGTGATTAGAGTAAAATTTAAGAGAAGTTTAACATTTTTAACTCACTTTTGAATAAAACTGTTATTTTAATTTTTGTTCATATTTTCTTGTGATCTTCAATTATGAGATTTGTATGAACTTAAGTCTTAATGGTTTTTTTATATAGAAATTTATAGTTTTATTAGTAGAAAATGCTTATAGTACATGTCACCAAATGCTAAACAACCCAAAACACAAATTATCAAGGAAACTTAATATCATACATCAACTTAGCATAACCTCCATTTTTTACTTTATAGTTGAATTGTTTAGCTCAAATGAAGCTTTTCAAATAGCTAACTTCAAATTGGAGATCATAAGAGGACAACTCAACAAGTTAACTTTATGGGCAAATATCTGTCCTCTGATGGAATAAACTATTTTCATTAGTAGAGCTTGTTCCAGTGTGTTTGTTGAAATATGTATCTATTTATTTCCATCTAAGTGTTATAGATTGTATTGCTTAGAGCTAGCTTAAAGATGATCCAATTCTCTTCATTTTCTCATCCACTTAGTATAACACCAGTCGATGATGGTTTGCCAGCTTCTCATTGGGACAGTCTAATTACATAGGTTCAAGATAGCATTCCAAATGCTATAAGTGTATGCAATCGAAAATATGCTGCCATCGTTCTATGGGGTTCCCAATGAAGACCTTTTAAACTTCATTCGAGAATTCTATACCACTCTCTAGACATGTCCTTTGGATGACTTAAATGAAGATCAAATCAGAATGAGATGCTTCCCATACACATTGAAAAATCAAGCCAAGGCATTGTTGATGACCCTTCCATCTGATTCATTCACTACAAGGGAGGAGATGTACAACAAATTAATGGGAAAGTTCTACTCCCATCAAAAGACCTCTGAGTTGCGGACAAAATAGCTACCTTAGACGGAGGAAGAGCCACAGTTTGAGGCATAGGAATGCTTCAAACTCTTACTAATATAGTGTCCACATCATCATTTTCCAGTTCACATATAGAACCAATTATTTTATGATGGATTGACACAACAGTGTCAGTACACAGTGGACAATGTAGCAAGAGGAGTTTTGGGAGAGAAGATTACTGAAAAGACATACGAGATCTTTGAAATGTTGGGAACCAATTCTCAACAAAATAGCATGAGGGGGAGAAGAGTTGGAGTTCATAAAGTGAACTCGAATCAAGAAATGGTTATGCAATTTAATGAGTTAACAAAGTATGTGAAAATGTTAACTATGAGACATCCCTAAAACATTCCAAATTAAGAGGTATGTGGTATACATGAAACTTTCGGTCATGAAGAAAATGTTTGTTTGCATTCTTTTGATTTTTTTACAGATGAGGAAGAACAAGTGAACTTACTAAATAGTTTTCAACCAAGGGCACAAATTGATCCATATTTGAACACCTACAACCTTGGTTGGAGAAACCAAACTAATTTTTCTTGGAAGACCAACAATCCACCACTGCAGCCCCATCCACAATACCTAAACTTTTAGAGGCAAAATTAGTTCCAAGTGCAATCCTTAAATCAGAACCTATCAAGAAAGTTGTCTTTGGAGGAAAGTCTGAATGCATTTATTTAAGCAACCACTCAGAATCAAGAAATGAACAACAAGAGATTTGACTCCTTAGAAGCTTCAATGAAGAGAGTTGAGACTCAAGTAGGGCAACTTGTTGTTTAAATGCAAAAAAAATCAGAAGGGAAAGTTGTCCAGTCAACCCAAACAAGCTAAAGTCATTACAATTCTAAAAAGTGGTAAGGTGATTGATAATCAAATTAAGATTAATTCTAATATGCTTGATGTAGGTAATAAAGACGAGAAGAGCCTCATCAAGGGAAAAGATGAGTAGAATAAGAAAAATAATGGGCATGACTTTTCAAGTCACGTTGAGGAAGGTGAAAAACTCAAGCATGCAAATAAAGGAAATAAAGGAATATAGACCACCAGTTCCATATCCAAGCCACCTTAGGGACTCAAAACAAGATGAGCAATTTTTGTTCTTTATAACATGCTTTCTAAAGTTAATATTAATCTTCCCTTGTTAGATGTGATCAAGAATATTCTTGCTTATGTGAAGTTCTTCACGGAACAAAGAACCAAAAATAAAGGTTTGATCCACATGAGAAGGTGATAGTTTTAGAAGCAGAAAATGCAATCCTTCAGCAATAACTACCCCTAAATTGAAAGATCCAAGGAGTTTCATCGTGAAAGTATTGATGGGTAATAATGATGAGGTTAAGGGTATACTTGACCTTGGAGCAAATATAAACCTTATGTCTCATTCTATTTATATGAATTAGATCTAGGATAGTTAAGACCTACCAATACATGTTTACAATTAGCTGATAAGTCAATTTGTTATCTGCAAGGAATAATGGAAGATGTGCTAGTAAAGGTTGGAGGATTGATTGTCCCTGTAGACTTTGTGGTCTTAGATATGGGGAAGTAAAAGAGCAAGAAAAAGAGCATAACATACTCTAAGGGCCGCCATTTAAGGGCACCACCAACACCTTAATTGATGTGAAAAATAGGAAGCTGATCATGAATGTTTTGGGAGAAATAGTAGTATTTTCAATATTTAATGATAAACTTATTCCTACTACTGCTACTTATGAAGAATGTTTTCTATCAAGATTTTGATTTTTCCTTGCAGGAAGAAGAAGAAAGGGAGTCAGAATTGGTTAAAGAGATTGATGAGTACTGCCAATTGCTAAATAATGCCACTAAGGGAGAGTTTGGAGAATTCTTAGAGACAACTCCCAATGAAGAAAAGAATGTAGCCCCACCAAAAGTAAAGTTAAAAGAGTTACCTGATAATTTGAAGTATGTTTTTTTTGGAGAATGGGAAACATATATGGCCATTCTTGCATCTGTTTTGGATGCTGACTAAGAAAAAAAACTTTGAGTGAGATGAAAAGATTGAAAAAGGCCATATGTGTGATGCTTCAAATTTTTCTATGGGAGAGGTTTTAGGCCAAAAGGTTGAGAAATCTTTATGTGTAATTTATTATACTAGCTTAACTTTGAGTAATGCACAACTAAATTACATAACCAATAAGAAAGAATTGTTAATGGTGATTTTTGCATTGGAAAATTTTAAATCTTATTTCAAAAGTTATTATCCATCGTAATCATGCAGTTTTTATATATATATATTTTTACCAAAACATATGTAAAACCATGGTTAATTAGGTGATTTTGTTGTTATAAGAGTTAGATGTATAAATAAAAGATAAAAAAGGGAGTGATAATGTTGTTGCGGATCATTTGTCTAGGATAGCTTCTAACTTTGAAATTCTTGAACAATAAAAGAAGTGTGCAATTGCTAAGAGCTTTTCTGATGAGTAGTTATTTGTTGTTAATAAAATGCCTTGGTATGTTGACTATGTGAATTATCTTGCTTATGGAATTTTGAGACCTATCATGACTTTTCAGGAAAGGAAAAGATTCCTTCACCTGAGCAGGTACTACTTTTGGGATGATCTATATCTCTACTAGATTTGCAAGGATGAAATTATTCAGAGATGCGTTCCAGAGGACAAGTAGGTAAGTGTCTTAACCTTTTGTCATGAATTCCATATTAGTGTATGCCTAACGAAACAATTATAAAATGTATTTTAGTTATCAGATGTGATTCAAGTAGTGTTGTATTCCAACCTTATTTAATATTGGGTAGTTATAATGTCTTGCTAGAGACTGCTTATAACTTGTAGGATTAAAAGAAGTTTGGGCCTGCTGCTAATATTAAATAAGCCTACAGGGTCGCACACCAAATAGGCTGAACATTTAATGGGCCTAATTCAGATTTGGGCCTAGTCAAATTCATGCTTAACTAGTTAAGGTTTTCCTATATATCTAGATATATGGGTTATTAGAAGGTAGACAGTCATCTAATCACAATCCTAAAACACATCTTCATCTAGAGAGAGAGGGGATGAATTGGTGCTAGCACACTGTGAGCATGATATTTTGTCTTGCGTGTTTGTGGATATCGGTTTAAGCATGATGTTTTGACGTGCTCTTTCCTGGAACTACCAATTCCTTTTATTATTTCCACTATTGAAAGGTATAATTAAATCTTGAATTTGGTTTCAATATTCACATGGATCTTGTTATTTCGGATCTACATTTGCTAAATTTATTATTGTTAATTGTTTGAATTCCCTACAGTGGTATCAGAGCCATTTGTGTTCATTAAAATTGAATTCGGTTAGTTATGCAAAATTACAGTTTTTCAATACAAATGGAGCAAAGGCATTGGTCGATGAAACCTTTGCATAGGACAATGCCTTCCTTGAGTTGTTCGACTTGGCGGGTAGGTCGACTGCCGCAGTTTGTGTATCGACTTGCTAGTTAGGTTGCGATGTGTTTTTATCTCATACCTATTTCAAATTTTCGTGCTGTTTTGAATTTTTCATATTGTATGTACGTGATATGCATATGTGAGAAATTTATTTGTTGATTCATATATGATATGAATTCGTTGCTTTGATTGGATTCATATGTTATGCTGTTATTCAATATAGATTTATTTATTTGCTTTAATGAATTAAAATGAATAACCCCAATTTGATTGGGGTCTATAAACAGTTGATTACAAGAGTTTAATAATATGATTTTTTGGGTTTTGATCTTGCATCACAAGCATAAAAAATAGAAAACAGTAGCGAAAATATAAAACAAAACCCAAAAGCGAACTTTCAAGTGCCATTTGATGTAACTTCAATAAAGCATGAAATTAAAAAGGATTAGCAATATTCTGATCAGTGGGAACTCTCTCTATCTTGAAATTATTTCTACTAATGAATTTTCTAATCAAATGGTATCATCTGAGTATTTGTTTACGCTATGGCACCATTGTTGTCACAATACAATTGTAATGGGTCAATAATGTAAGAAACCACTCCAAGTTCTATGATGAACTTCTTGATCCAAACTCCTTCCTTCGCTACTTTTAAAGTGGCAATTTATTCTACTTCATTTTTTGAGTTTGCAGTTGTCTCTTGTTTGGAACTCTTCCAACTAACAACTCCACCATTTAGTGCGAAAATATATCCTAACTGGGACCTAGAATCATCCCTTTCAGATTGAAAATTGGAATCTGTATAGGCACTCATAACAAGGTCTTCTTCTCTATATACTAAGAATACATCCTTAGTTCTTCTCAAGTACATAAGGGTATTCTTGACAGCCACTCAATGTCCCTCTCCAGGATCTGATTGGTATCTACTTGTAATACTTAGAGCATATGATACATCAGGTCTCGTTCATAACATAACATATATGATTAATCTTATAACCTAAGTATAAGGGATCAAATTTATGCGAGTCCTCTCATCTTTTATCTTTGGACACGTAGATTTCAAGAGTGTAATCCTATACGTCATGGGAAGATGACCTCTCTTGGACTGCTCCATGCTAAACCTTTTTAGCATCTTGTCTATGTATGTAGACTGAGAAAGACCAAGCAACCTCTTAGATCTATCTCTATAGGTTTTATATACCCAAAATATAAGTTGCTTCTCTAAGGTCTTTCATGGAGAAATTCTTAGACAACCAAAACTTGACTTATTGTAAAGTTAAGACATTGTTTCCTATTAGTAGTATGCCATACAACACAAGGAATACAATTGCACTCCCATTAACCTTCTTATACACACAAGGTTCATTTAGATTTTGTGAGAAACCAAACTCTTTGATTGTCTCATAAAATTGGATATTCCAACTATTCGATGCTTGCCTTAATCCATAAATGGATTTTTGAAACTTGCATACCTTTTCGCCATCATTGGATACGAAACCATCAGGTTGCGTCATGTACCCATCCTTAGTTAGGTTTTCATTAAGGAAATCTGTTTTCACATCCATTTTCTATATCTCATAATCGTAAAGAGCAGCAATAGCCAAGAGTATCCTAATGGATTTAAGCATGGCTACTGGGCTAAATGTTTCACAATAGTCAACTCCTTGTCTTTGACGATAACCTTTAGTTACAAGCCTAGCCTTATAGGTAACTACATTACCCTCCATGTTGATTTTCTTCTTGAAAACCCATTTGCACCTTATAGGTTTTATGCCTTCGAGTGGGTCAACCAAAGTCCATAGTTAGTTTTCATACATTGAATCCATTTCAGATTTCATGACTTGAAGCCATTTTTTATATTCTGAACTCTTTAGAACTTCTTCATAGGTAGTGGGCTCATCATCTTCTATGAGTAATACGTCATTATGTTCACTTATAAGAAATCTATATCTCTCTGGAACATGGCGTATCCTACTTGACCTATAAACTTCTTTAGTATCAGAAGATTGAATTAATGTTTCATCATTATGAACAACATCCTTGGGTTCAGGCAGTTGATCTGCTTCCGTTTGAGCATCTTGAACTTTCATAAGTTCAATTTTGCTCCCACTGTTTTCTTTTAAAAGAAGCTCTTTCTCTAAAAAGACAACATGTTTTGAGACAAATACCTTTTGTTCCAAATATTGTAGAATTGATATCCTATCATTTCTTCAGGATATCCTACAAACAGACACTTGTCAAATTTATCTTCTAGTTTATCTGACTGAATTTGCTTCACATAAGCTGAACAATCCCAAACTTTCATGTAAGAAAGATAGGGTTTCTTGTTATTCCACATCTCATATGGAGTAACATCAACTGACTTTGAAGGGACTCTGTTTAACATACAAACAACAATCTTGAGTGCATATCCCTAAAAGGATTTTGGCAGATCTGCTAAGCCCATCATTGACCTCACCATGTCCAACAAGGTTCAGTTTCTCCTTTATGCCACACCATTGTGTTGCGGCGTGTAAGTTGGAGTCCACTTGGATATTATCCCATTATCTCTGAGATAACTTAGAAACTCTTGGCTTAAGTATTCACCACCTCGATCTGATCGAAGTGTTTTAATACTTTTGCCCAATTGTTTCTCTATTTCATTTATGAATTCTTTGAACTTTTCAAAGGCCTCATATTTGTATCTCATTAGATACAATTACCCATATCATGAATAATCATCGATGAAGGTAACGAAGTTTATGAAACCATCTTTGGTAGTTATGGACATCGAACCACATACATCTGAATGTACTAAGTCTAATAGCCTATTAGTTTGTTCACCCTTTCCCTTAAAGGGTAACTTTGTCATCTTGCATAATAAGCAAGATTTACATGTGTCATATAATTCATAATCAAATGATCCTAAACTAATGAATCATATGACCCTAAACTACCACACTGGTGTAGTTTAGTCATACGTCTCTCACTTATATGGCCAAGGAGACAATGCCATATGTAAGATAATTTCACATCATCTCGTTTTTGTCTTTTATTGTCATTGATATTTAAAACTAGATTGGACATATATTGTTGGGCCCCGAACCTTTCGTGCAAGCTAGAACTATTAAATGAGAAATTGTTGGTGATTACTCATGTGTAAAGAAAGGAGAATTATTGAATTTGAAATGAAATGAAAAAGATAGTTTAGATACAAGATGGATTATATGTGATATGTTGAAAGTTAAAAGCAGGAAAATGTATATGTTCATTGAATATGCTTCGGTGTTTTAGCCATAACTTT
>JANVCL010000008.1:33697693-33710538 GCA_026546855.1 Erythroxylum incrassatum
TATGGATGAGGTTGAGAGGATAAGTTTTGATCATGAATTGCTAATTTATATAAGTGAGATGTGTTAGTGGAAAAAAACTTGATGAGAAATTGTGTTAAGCAAGAAACCATACTTACGTATCACATTATTTTGTCAAGAGGTTGGATTCCGGAAACGGGATCCAACAGGATTGGTTCTATCCATTTGAAAAATATGGATATATCAATCATAATCTTAAAGGATGTTCATTATGTGCCTATTTTGAAGAAGAATCTCATTTCTTGGGAACTTTATAATTAAAAGATATAAAGGTAGTAGTAGAAGGTGAAGTAGTGAAGGTTAGTTCAGATGCTTTTATAGTAATGAAGGGAAACAAAAGGAACAATAAATTGCATTACTTTTAGGGTAGTACAATTATTGTGATAGCAGCAATAATTTTTAATGATGAACAAAAGTTATGAGCAAATAGATTATAGCACATACATTTAGGACATGCTAGAGAAAAATCCTTGAGATTATTATCTAAGAAAGGATTATTAAATAGAGTTTCAACCTAAAAATTGGACTTCCATGAGCATTATGTAAAAGGAAAACAAATAAGAGTGAAGTTTGGCACTGTAATCCAAGATACTAAGGATATTTTGGACTATATTCACTTTGATATGTGGGATCATTCTAAAATAAGATCATTAAGAAGAAGATATTGTTTTGTTTCCTTCGTTGATGAATTTTCTCTAGGAGTGTGGGTGAAAAAATGAAGAAAACAATGAGTGTATAGAGTTTTTTTCGAATGGAAGAAGATGATGAAACTTAAAATGGTAGAAGGATTAAACATCTTTCACCAGATAATGGTGGAGAATACTTTAATGATCCATTTTTGAAAATATGTGAAGATGAAGACATCATGAGGCATTTTACAGTCAAAAAAATGCTATAACAAAATGGGGTAGCATACTGCTTAAATAGAACTTTGCTAGAGAAAATTTGGTATATATTGTCTAATGCTGGTTTAGGTAAAGAATTTTGGGCTAAAGTAGTAAAATATGTATATCATCTTATCAATCACATACCATCTATTGCTATTAGTGGTAAAACACCACTTGAAAATGGTATGGAGAACTTGGTAGAGATTGCAGCTCTTTGCGTGTGTTTGGTTCTACTATATAATACCATATTTGGGAATCAAAGTTAAACCTAAGAGAAAAGAAAGCTACGTTCATAGGATTCTCTTCTGGTGTAGAAGGATATCACTTATGGTGTCTAAAAACAAGGAAGATAATTGTTAACACGGATATTACCTTTAATGAATTAATTATGTTAAATGTGACATATGAAATCACAAAGCTAGTAAATGATGCTCTTAAATAGGTGGAGCTTGACAAAAGTATTATTGTTTTGGTGGGGAAAAAAAGTTGAAACTCTTGTGCAATGGTCACCACTAACCACTTTTGGTTAAAAGATGTTAGTTTCCTTTTTCCAACAAATGAAAGAGAAGGAAAGTAGTGTTGTTCCATTTGTATACTTGGCAAAATCTGTTATATTTTAACCAAACCCGTTGTATAGGCTCGCGTGGAAGAAAGGAGAGATAGATGAAGATGAGGTTCCAAGCTAAGAACCTCCTTCACAATATTTTTTTACCAATTGCATTCCAAAAAATATAAAGCAATACTCTAATTTTTGCTCAATACAAAAATATTTTAGTTTTTGAATCACCTTTTGCAATTGACGACATTCCTTTTACCTATGATGAAGTAATCCAAAAATCAAAACAAGAAAAGTGATGGAATGCCATAAACGAGGAATTGTAGTCTCTTCGAAAGAATTATAAATGGAAGCTAGCTAGTCTCTCGAAGAATAAAAGGGTAATTTGATGTTAATAGATATATGCAAAGAAAGATAGATTTCCCAAAAAAAAATGATGTTCATTACAAAGCACAGTTAGTAGCCAAAGACTATGCTTAAATGGAGGGAATTGATTATAATGAAGTTCTTTCTCTAGCTGTGAAACATTCCTCCATTCAAATATTCTTGGCTTTGCTAGCATAGTTAGATCTAAAATTGGTCTAGTTGGATGTAAAAATTGCATTTTTACATGGGGATTTGGAATAAGAAATCTATATGACACATACCGAAGGGTTCAAGGTTATTGGATAAGAAAATATGGTGTGCAGACAAGAAAATTTATTGTATATGTTAAAGTAATCACCAAGACAATGGGAACAAATGATTTGATAAGTTTATGATAGGGCAAAAGTACACAAGAAGCAAGTATGATTATTGTGTATATTTACCTTTATAAAAAAGAAGCAAGTATGATTATTGTGCATATTTATACAAGCTACAAGATGGTTCCTACATATATCTTTTATTATACGTCGATAATATATCGGTAGCATCCAAGAGTTAATCAGAGATTGATAAAATATAGACTTAGTTAATGTAACATACCACTCCAATAGAGCATATGCCTGAACATACCAGAGGATATTCGAAAACATACTCTATGAAAATGGTACATTAGGATAATCAAACTAGCTTTTTAAAAGCATCAAACATATCATAAGCATTCTAAATGTTCAATTCTTCCCATTTCATTCACAAACATAAAGGTCACATGTCATTACAATTCACAATCCACATATACATTACACAACATTTGTTTGAGTTCAATCTCAATACCAAAAATATAACATAAAATGGGATGCTAATACACAAGACTCTAACTAGACTTCTCATATTTAACTGATTAGACCTTTAAGTCATTCTTGTCTCCAAAATTAAGTACTAGAATTCTACTATATCACCTTAGTAGCTAGAATTCTCTTGAACCTAAAAAACAACGTTGCAATTTTGACGAGTTTGTGAACTTAGTGAGTGAACCATCATCGATGTATTTGCTCAAGTCAGATCACAAAACAAGTATATCAAAGTTTATCATACTTCCATAAGCATATCGTTTAAACTATCATTTCATGTTTATTTTGTTATGACCAAGTTCTTATTAACCCAATTTACTGTCCCATATCTGTTATGAGCACTGAGATCATTTTTGGCCTGTATCCATTGTGGATACCAAGTCCATTTCATCTAAGCCTGAGGCTTTTTTTCATACTCCTGAGCTCAAAGCTCTTTTCCCACATCGATCACTCTAGTCATAACTCCTTTATCTGATTATACATTTTAATGTGATGAGATGCATCATTTTTGCTATATTTTCATTTCCTTTCATTTCTGTTTACTCATGCCATATATATCAAACTCCTTGGATCTAAGTTTGGCATTTATCAATCAGTTGTACACACATTCCATATTAACATACAATTCATATAGAAACATATATAAATGAGTTTACACATCTAAGTTAACTCACAGTACGATCTAGAAAAACTATTACCTCAATGTTCCAGCAATGTCTAGATGTTGATGATCACCTTATGCGTCTATCGTCATGCATTACGCACATAGTTCACAAATCACTAATTTGTTTAATCATATGAATATACAATCATGCACATGTATATGTATCATGTTTCAATGCATGCTCAATTGACTTTTCAAGTATGTATTCTTATACAAATATCTTGACCATTCAAACATTTTAACTTGTATATCTAGTTTAAAATTAGGTTTATACCTTAAGTAAGCTTGATTTACTCCATCTTCATCAATCATACATTCACTAAACTTTTTTAGAAATATATATATTTATACGATTACCCAATTCTCATTCACAATTACCTTATGTTCTTTAATGCTCATTCATTCATGCCTAATACACATTACTCATGTCCTTAAGTAAGAATACCTTTATTCCTTCATCACATCATAATTTCCAGATTTGGTTACATTGATATCAAAACAATACATTCTTCAAGTTATGACATCAACTTATCATGCTCTTAACCAATTAATCAAGTAACAATCTAGGTTCATTCCAAGCCTTAATCAAGACCAAATACACCAATTTAGAGTGATTTTTCCTCAACTAGTTCAAAATGTACACAAAACATAAATTATCAATCTATAGCTAGGCCCACGATTATGGGGGACCTTGCCACGATCATGACAGAATGCAAGTAATCAGGCCACGATCGCGCACTGAGGGCCACGATTATGCACAGTCTTTCTTCCTCAATTCTTCATGAATTTCACATACTTAGAGACATCATTACTACTTGAATTCTTTGTAGAATTCATGTCCTATAAAACTACTTCATTTCATGCTAGTCTAGCTTCCATATTGGTTACGTTAAGTACCACAAAAATCTACTCATTTGTTTCATTACTATTCGCTTTATACCATCTTACATGTAGTCCTAACTTTTCTATTTTTAAAAACACTTCAATAACACCTATCTTTAGCATGAATTCGTCATCAAGTATACTTCAAATGCCAAATTAGATCATCCATATAACAACCTATAAACTATTGTTTTCACGCATAAAAAAAACAGAAAAGTAACCAATTCATCCATCATTTTCCAGCACAACTTCAACATCAACACTACATTCAATCCATCCCTAATCAGTAATCATAAAATTTTGCTAACACATGCCATAATAGTTTAGTATTTCACTTACTTGTTTAGCTAAAATGCCACCTCAATGTATCAAGCCTGCTTTGCCTCATATGCATGCAAGATCATTTTAAGAACAAGGTGGGAGTAGGATGGTTTTAGCAAAAACAAGAAGATAAGAACAATTACAACAATGTTCTGCTTCTATAACTATCTTTATGAAATATTTTTTCATGGATTTTAGTGTGGCAATTGAACAGGATTTTGGTGTAAGCACAGAGATGTGAGGGAGAAGTAAGTTTCGACAAAGAGAGGAAGAAGAAGGAGAGAGTTTCAGCAGAAAACAACAAGTGAAGAGACCGTGCCATGTGTGTGTCATATGGTCTGAGTGGAGGATAAGTTTAAGGACACTTGTCAAGTGTCTAGGCCAGCTACATGTCCTCTCTTTAGACTGCCATATGTCACTTAGTTCCTAGACCATTTGTCATTTAATTCTACTGCCATATGTCACTCAATTTATACGCTTAGTCATCCTAAATTTTCACACGTCAACTTGTCTTCCTACTTGAAAGTTTTCCTAGTCTAAATTTATATGTTAATCCATCAATCTTGCAATTGTAATAATAAAATCCAAATTGCTAATTGTAATCCATCAATTCTTTTTATTGGTAAATCAAAATACAAGACATTAGAAATGCACAATCATGTCACAATTATTTAGAAACTTTCATACCCTGGAACATGTCAATTGAGTGCAATTTTTCTAAATCAAATTTCATGTGTGTATGCTCATATTATGCATATGAATAAAATCATAAAAATCATATCCTAAATGCTTCAAATTCATTATAATATGATGTAATTCATGTGACCAAGTAATCTAACACTCTAATCCCTCATTAGGTTTGGAAACTGGCTATTATAGTTGAACTAGGAACTTGAAATGAAGGATTTGGGTAAAGTCAAGAAGATTTTTGATATGGAAATAAGTAGAGATATGAAGTTAGCGAAACTTTGTTTAACTCTGAAAGAATATTTGCAAAGGTAATGAAATGTTTTGGAATAAATGATAAATCAAAATATGTTAACACTCCGCTTGTTTAAGGATGGCAATAGGTCATGTTGAGCCAAGGCCCAGTCTGACCTGACAACTTTTAATATGGCCTAAGCTTGAGGCAACATACTTGACCCTAAGCTCGAGTTCGACTTGGCCTGGTATGACTTAATTTTTTAAATTAAAAACAAAAAATGACAACATTTTCTGCAAAACAATATCATTTTCCATATAGTTATTAAGCCTTGGGTTGGGTCAACCTAGCCTATGCAACTAAAGCTTAAGCTCAGCTATTCAGAGCTTGACCTTAGCTTAAGACCTGGGCAGCCCAAGAGCCAATCAATTCGGGCCTGGTCCATTGATCTCAGGTTAGGCTAGACCTAGGCTCAATTGTTATCCCTACTTTTGCTCCTTACTTAAAATTAGAAAATTTTCCACCAAGCAAATCAAACATGAAATATATGGCAAAAGTGACATATACAATTACAGTAGGTAGCTTGATGTATACTATAGTGTATACAAGACCTAAAATTTCACAAAAAGTTAAGGTTATGAGTAGCTATATGCATAATCTTATGAAGATTCATTAGCAAGCTGTGAAATGGATTCTATAGTACTTCCTGAACACCGTAGATGTTGGACTAGTATTTCAGCAAGACAAGTAGAATGTGGACGGTGTATAGTCGTATACCGTGGTTCTGACTGTTACTAGTTATGTATTTACTATTTCAAAGGCATTAGTTAAGTAGAAGTCAATTTTACCGTCAACAATTGCTTTGTCTACAATGGAAGTAGAGTATATAAAAGACATAGAGGTTGTTAAGGAGGCAATTTGGCTTAATGGGTTGCTCAGTGAACTGAGAATCGCTTAAAAGAAAGTTACATTGTTTTATGATAGTTAAAGTGCTATCAATTTAGCAAAGCACTAAGTTTATCACGCAAGGACAAAGCATCTTGGTGTCCAATATCACTTTATACGAGAGATTCTAGAAGAATGTGGAGTACTACTTCAGATTTAGACCGACGAAAATCCTATTGAGATGATGACAACGGTTGTAACAACAATCAAGTTTCAAAACTATTTAGAATTAATCAACTTTGTTGAAACTTGTGACATCATGAGGTGCATTTGAAGACACTACTAATAATGGTTTGAGAGAAGAATGAAAATGTGGAAATCTGCCAAGGTGGAGAGTTGTTAAAATATGGCTCATCCGACATAGGAAAAAAATCAATGGGTGGCTTTATGACTATAAGAGGTGGTGTCCCATATGGAATAATTACAAACTAAAAGGGAGATTTTGGGATTATAAAAGGATGTGCTATTCCATAGTTGTAATCATCCCAAAATTGTCCTCTCTCATTTTAAGGCAATTATTCTTCCTCTCTTTATAATATTTCACTCATAGTATTTGGTAAGGATAGTGAAATATAGTAGAAGTGTTTGTGAACATTGGCCAAAAATGGCCAAAACCTTTTAAAATTCTAGTGTTCTTTATTTTTTGTCTGTTTATATATTTAGTAGCTATTATGTGGGTATAGTTGTTGTGATATATTGTGTTATTAATTATATATCTATACCAAATTCTATCTAAGGATGTTAGAGTTTAAGCAGTTGGTTCGGACCCTCCAATCTGTCCTGAGAATTTACTTAGTGTGACTTTTTAATACAATCGTTCTCACGTTATAAAAAACTTACGTTTTCGTTACATTAATTTGGTTAAACTTTTGCTATTGATTTAGCAGTAGGTAGATTTTGTTGGGTTACCTTAGGGTGTCGTAATTGACTTGAGATGTATTTCTGTAATTCTCATTATTAATTAATTTATTAACCTTTTTTTTCAAAAGATATAATCTTACTTCTATTCTCTCTTAATTATATGGGAAAAATTAAGAGAAATGTAAATTTTCGAATAAGATTATGTACTTGAACCTCTCCAAATCCCATAATCAATGAAATTTTCATAGGATAGGATTGTTGGTTGTTTAAAATTTCTTACAAAAAAGGATTTGAATGTTACTGTCATGTTATTATATCTTACCAAGTAACTCCTTGAAATTACCTTAAATGTGTAATTTGGAAAGGATGGATGGGACAAGACAACATTATGTTGTCCGAGAAGAAATTACGAAAGAATGAAACTGAACTTGTGACGAAGACTGATGCAAAAGAAACTCAAAGTGAAAGATTAGACATTACATACATAACCTCCGACTCTGCGCAATAAGTAAAGGAGTCTCGTCGGCATTGTAACTGTGGTGACATATGACTCTTCGGGTGCTTTTATGTTGTATTGCTTGATAAAAGTCTTCTTTTTTTCTTTTTAGGAGGAGTTGGAATGAGAAATAGAAAAAGCAGTTTTGTAGAAAGAAATACATCTTTTTGATTAATTAGACACCTCCAAGAGTGTTTTCTCAATTATGAACCTCTAAGAAAAGCGAGGTGGTGAAAAGAGAAAGCTGAATGGAAGAAAAAAGTAAATGGAAGATGTTAAGATGGACTGACAAAGCATTTAATGAAATGGGAGGCCTACACCTTGAAGTGACGACTACAATTTGTTTCCCATCACAAGCAATCTAATGCCTTGATAGCTGCTTGGTCCGTGGAAACCAACACATGCAAGTAAAGAAATCGTGTGGAAAATACCTTCTTCTTTCGTGGACAAATCAAATGAAAAATATTTTGTAATATTAAACAAATTTAATACAAATTACAATGTTCAGTAGGGTTATAATAATTTTGTGTTAATTTCAACAGTCATAATCAAAAGATGCATTTGATCGGAATGACTTTCGAATAATTCCTTGCACTTGTGAGTCATGATTTGAGCCGACAAAGATTCAGACCAACACGTCACTGGGGACCCACCAAATACTTAGGACAGTCATTTCAGACTACGTCACCCAACGCTTTAGTCAGTCAACCATCTTAAAGTGACTAAGCTACCGGCCAAAAGCAAGATAATAGAAAAGTGAAAGGCAGCGACTTAGTTTAACCAAGTTCGATAATCAATCAGAATATGTATTTATGTATGTCCATACCATTTTTCATATGCTTCCACCTTAAGTTATCGTTATAGCTGTGTGGAACTAGTTGCCTTCTCTTAATTTGTGCTTTGGTTTAAACATATAACTACCGACACCATAAACTGTGTATATGTGCATCCGTCAACCTCTAAAGGATGGTAAGAACTGAAAACAGAAGCCAAGTCTTGAAGTTGTAAAACTATTTATTTAATTTTCAAATATTTATGAAAATGACATCAGACCTGCATCGGATCGGCCTGGTTTCATTATTAGATCTTAGTCACGAGTGACAGAGGTGGCAACTGAAACATGCTTTTGCGCTTTCGTGTCATTGCTCATGTCATGGCCTTTGTCGCGTACTACCATTTGTCAACTCCATGCATTAGTGATATAATTAATAGTAATTGCAAATGAGAAAGGAACTCAACCTCAAGGGCTCAAACTTGCCCTTTTCTTTTTCATATTTAAATCAAATTCTCTTAACTTTCTTTGTTATAAATACTAATAAAATACACACATTACGAATTATTTTCACTTAGACAACTAAGTTCTTGAGAATTAATAAACTATATAAACGGTATACGTCAAATAGATTCATTTATTACTTTATTATTTTTATAGATTATTACTTATATTTAAAATATATAACATTTCATATGTAATATCAATTTAGATTATAAAAATTAAGTATTATTTTAATAATTATTTTTTTCATTAAATTTTTATTATATAAAATAAATAAATAAGATGATGATTTCTTATTTTATTTGTAGTTTATATTTCTGGATATAATTCATTTTTATTGAATTTTGTTATTATGAAATAAAATTATAGAAATTATTATTATTTATTTTACTTTTTATACTTACATATTATTCCTTATACAAAAAAAGTATTATTTAATTTTTTTAGTAACTAATAATATAGTAATTTATCATATTGATGTGAAAATAAATTAAATTTTCAAAAATTTAATATGTAATGATATTAATAAGTAAAATGGTAAGTTTATTGATTTATCTATAATGTATTTTATATAAATAAATAATTATTATTTTGATTTATTGTTACTATATATATTTTATTAATAAATTTTATAATTAATATTATATATTTGTTTTTATCACAATAAATTAAATATGTTATTTATTATACAATAATTCTAATAAGCAAGATAAGTAGTTTCTTACATTTGATCATAATTAATTTTGTTAAATATAAAATATTAAGTAATTAATTTTTATTGTTAATCAATAATTATTGATTATTTTTCTAGTCACATTAGCTAATATATTCTACTGTCAATCTTGATAATTTTTTTCTATCATACTGGACTAAGTGATAGGATTGATTAATTTTTATACCTTATCGATATTTTAGACTTAGTACTAATATTAATTATTTTTTCTTGTTATATTCCATGTAAGTACCAAGTAATTTTTTGTGTCGTATTAATATAAAACATTGTTATTTGGGTTAAAGTTGGCCAATGAACATTAAGTCAAGTCCATAACTATCAAATCAAAATCACAACTTGAAGTGAATTCACTCAATAATCCTTACGAGTTGAAAGAAAACAAGTTATAAAAGTTCAAGTAAATGAAAGAGAACATAAATATAAGCATTAACTCAATAATTTGGCAACAAAGTATAAGGTTGATTACTAATTAAAAGCACTATAAGAAAAGTACGAATTAGCAATGGAAATTACCGACAGAAACAAAACTATTGTGCGATTTTCTTCTCTCCTATTTCTCTATCGTGGACTCCTCTTCTGCTCATCAGCGCTTGTCTTCTCTGGCCATTGACATCATGTCCTTCTGTGGAGATATTTTTGCAGCAACTGTCGTTTGTTTTTTCTTATATTGGATGAAAATTAATTTGAGTATTTTATTACTTTCGTTTATTTGCGTATTATGTTATTAGAAAACAATTTTAAGGTATAAATGTTAGTGATAGAAAGGACAAGATGTGATTTTGGTTGTGATGTTTGGATGAATTTCTGATACATATAAGGTGTTTGACGAAATGTCTATTCTTTGAAAAAAAGATTTCAGTTCCTTTTTAGTATGAATTTCATAATTTCAGTTCTTTATTTCCCCTGATAAAGTGTAGGGTTAGAGGGTATTGCTTCTTTTATCTTTTGTTGACTTGAATGGTGGATAAAAGAGCGAAAAGAAGGGGAATGTGTTATATTCAATGTAAGAAAGTAATTTGTTGCATGCTTTTTTTTCTATTTTCTTCAGTTTTATATTCAAAAGATCAAAATTTTTAACCTTTAAAACACGAAGACATCATAGCTCTTGAGCACTTAAAATTAGATTCAATCTATATAGCACTTGAAATTGCTATATAGATATGATAATTCATACTAACTACATTATTCATGTATATTATAAATTATTTGTTAGTATGTATAGATAGTTTAGTTTATATGAGCCATAATAACTATAAAGATCACTATAATGATAATTCCAAAAAAAATCTATTTAATAGTTCATCTTAACATATAAATATCATGTGGTTAGATGTATCATCTACTTAATAAGTGGCCTTAATATATCAATTTCTTGTTATAGTTCGTCTACCTCCTAAGAATCGCTTCATATAAATAAGTCTCATATGGCAAGGAGGTTTTAGTAGTAGTTATACTATAGGAAAATTTGATATTTGGTTCTCCGAACAAAGGAGACCAAAAGAGTAATTATTGTTTACTCTTATTTTCCAGACTTTAAGAACTATGTACCAATCACGATAGCCATTATCCTACTATATGCAAGGATGCTACCATCCTGGTCCTCTTTGGTTTCCTACCATGCCTCTTTCTCTGCATTAATGAATAATGATGTTGCTACGAAGCACTTATTAGGCACTGATTCATAATAAGTTAAAGAGTATGTCAATAATAAGCTAAGCTATTTATTGATGACATGTATGACTATTTCGATCAAAACCAACTCATTGAATTTATAACCATATGCTTATCTAGCAAGATTTGACCTAAAATAAGAATAAGAAATAAAAAATTTAGAAAACAAGAGGATTTGATGAATTCCATTGTTCACTAAAAGGAGATTGTTGATAATTTTGATGGGATTGAGGTTACTTGGGGACTTCTTAATGAAAATGATTATTAAAATGGTGGAAAACAAAGAAGTTATACTAATAATGAGGATAGATACTTCGAGTTTTGAAGAGATGGATAGAGATATTGTCTTTAAGAAGGACTTAGTTTATATACTATGCACTCATGAAGCTACTTTGAAGTAAGAAGAAGAGGTCTTATAGCTCTTCACCAAGACAAGCTACCGAGCATTTGGACTAGTATTGAGTTCAACAATTTGTCTACATTTTACTCTATAATGAATGATCTAGACATATTATTACTAAAGAAAGATTTCTATAGAAGAGTAGGTAAGGTTTGGAAACATGATTATCTATTGTATGGTCCTCTTAGAAATGAAATCAAGTTTAATCGTAAAAAGCTAAGGCCAATTACTTGAAATATGATATAATATAACTTAGAAGTGTTAGGTCGGATGATGATTTGAGGGATATGTAACTAGATATAGGAAATAATTTTCTAATAGTTACTACGGATATTAATTTCAATCAAGAAGTATGTAATCTAAACGAGGATAATGGTAATGATGAAAATGGGAAATATTAATTCAAAGGATAAAATATGAATTTCAGGTTGAAATATGCCACTAAAGAGAAAACATGATATAATACAACCAAGTTTTAGACCACGATTTGGAGTCAATTACTGTCCAGGTGAAGCATCACATTCTACAACTGCAACCGAATTAGATGTTGTACCTCCAACTACTACTACACTTGTAGATGAGGTATCACCTTCTATACTGCTATTACACCATCCACCACTCCTATACTGACAGAGATATCAGGGGTAAACGATGCAGATGAAGGAGGTGACCTCTAGCTTGGAGCTAAGGGAGCTGATGGAAGAACTTACATTACAATTGTCAACAAGCTGTAAGTGAAAATATATGAAACACCATATATTTATAATTAAGTTATAGGTTTAAATTTAAAAAAGGTATAAAATTAATTGTTTTAATATTAGGTTGATTCCGTCTAGATTATGCTCAAGAAACATGACATCTAAATTCAAGGAGAAGATTGATGTTGAGGGTTATATACAGAAAAATATCTCTTAGGCGATAAAGGAATTTTACTATCTGGAGTTTGAGGTACAAAATTTTATTTTTATTTTTTAATTGATTTTTATACATTTATTAGAT
>JANVCL010000008.1:33710638-33759180 GCA_026546855.1 Erythroxylum incrassatum
TTCATGTGAAAGTTTGACTTAGGTAGAGATAGAATTTGCTTCCAAGTTGTTCATAAAAGTTGTAGAACATGTTTTTCGCTTTCTTTTGGACATAAAGTTTGGAATGTTTGGCAAAGGGAATGGGAAGATATGATTGTTTGATAAATGGTATACTGTTCTGGAAAACTGTTATTGAACAGAAACTTTGGTTGCATTTTTTACGGCTTTAAGGTGGAATTAGTTTTTATGTCCTTCATGAAACTTGTAGATCTCTCTTTTCTATATGAAATAGATACCAAATTTGTCTAATTTGGAGTTCGGAGTTAAAAGTTATGAGCGTTCGAAGTTTAGAGGTCAGATCAGACGGGAGCGGGCGAGCGAGCGCTCGCCAGCTCTCACCCGAATGGGAGGGTGAGCGAGGCGCACCGCTCAGCCAATTGGCCGAGCGACATTTCTGTGGAGTTTTCGGCCGACCGACCTCTCCTTCTTGTTTTGAGCATAATTTCTTCGTCCAACCTCCGATCGACCTGATTTTCGAAGCGTTGGATTCCTAAGACATTTTCCTATCTTTACATACTAGATTGATCGGTTTTGGAATTAAATTGAAAAATATTGACTGAATCAAAGTGTGATGATCGATGGGAAAAGTCTGAACATCGATCGATATTTTGGTGACATTTGGAGCTAAGAGCTCCAATCGATCTGATTCTTGTTTCTGAGTAAATTAGAGACATAGGCCTACAAATGTTATGAAGGAGCCGAACGACAAGTTAGCCTCTAAGATGTTCAATTTATGGAGTGAAGGTGCGGGTAGTGTGTTGGTCTGAACATGTTTTGGCAATAACTTTTCTGTCCGACATCCGATTGACCTGATTCTCGAGGCATCGGATTTGTGAAATAGTGAATTTCATTTCTATGTGAAATTGAAAATTTTTTAGAGATAAAATTGAAGTCAATTGGTTAGGTCAAAGTGAGGAGACCGGGTAATTATTTTTCTAGTCTATGTTTTATCAAGAATTGGACCTATAGAGGTCCAAATTGCATGATTTTGATACCTGTGGTTTCCTATGACATAAGGGAGCATTTTGTTATGTGTTTTATGGCTTGGTACCGGAAATGTCATGAACATGCATTGTACACATTTTAATTGCTACATGTGCATTATTACATATTTCTGAGTTTACATTTGGTGATGTTTATATATGTTGACTGTTATAGAGGCACATTTAGAGTGTCGATCTACCGACGTTGCTGAGACTTCCAGGCATTAGCTCGGAAGTTATAGGTGAGTAACCTAGACGGTTCTCTCGATTATTATATGTCTACTGTGGTGAATAATGGCGGGTTTTGTGATTGATTATGGCTGTAAATTTCGGACAGAAGGTCCGATGTATTGGGGAGCTATGACATAGAAGTGTTATCTGTTTGTGAATCAGTGAATTACTTGCCTCTGATGTGATAAATTGTAATACGTGAATTGATTATGATACAGTTACTACCTAATTGTGACATGTGGATTAATTGTGCATTTATTGTTAAATTGGGACATATGCATTTCATACATGAATACATGATCAGATAATGACAGTTGTGACCGGAGCAGCCACCGAGAGCTAACAGCTCAACGTATTGGGCCCCGAGCCCACACTGATTCAGAGTCACAGGCTCACCGATTAATGCGCCCATAATGGGACAGTTTAGGCGCTCGGTCACAACACCGTAATAAAATGGGAAAACATCTCAGACGCATTGCATACATATGTGATTGACTAATTTGATTTGGTGAAAGGCAAAAATGCCTCCTCCTTATGTGATTGACAAATGTGTTTTTAAATATGCATTCTATGTTGGCTAAATGCCGGACCACGGTCCGATGACCTATGTGATTGTAAATTGTGTATTTTGGTTATGAATGAAAATGTGAAATGCTCCACTTCAAGGTGGAATGAGATAAGAGGTGAGTGAAAGGGACACATTCCATTGCCTGAATGCATAAAACATAATGGCAGTTGTGACTAGAGTAGCCACCGATCAGAGCCACACGCTCAACGATTAATGAGCCCCACATGGGACAGTTATCAATGAGCCCTATATGGGACAGTTATCAATGAGCCCTACATGAGACAGTTATCAATGAGCCCTAGATGAGACAGTTATCAATGAGCCCTATATGGGACAGTTATCAATGAGCCCTATAGGGGATAGTTCAGGCACTCGGTCACAACAAAGTAACAATTGAAAAGGGAGTTTCATATGCATTGCATATGCAAGACATATATGATTAAATGATATTGAATGTGAAATAACTGAACAAGTATATGTGATTCAATATGGTTGTTAATGAAATGATATGAATATGTGAAATAATGTGATATAGGAAATAAAGTGAGATTGGTTCAGTGATTTGAATGTGAAATAATATGAATCTGTGAATTATGTGTTATGTAATGAGTGAGCCATCAATGATGGTCACTTACTGAGTTCGTAAAACTCACCCAAAATTTGCAATTATTTTTCAAGATCAGAAGAATACCCCGTTAGGCCAACGGGAGTATATTTGCAGGATTCAAGTGAAGGATAGAAGTCAGGATCAATTCGCGTCTGCATTGCATGTCTTTATTTTTGTAATGCATTGTATTTTTTTGCAATTGAAAAAAAAAGGGGCCCGAGTGACTATAATGTGTATAATGAGATTGTTTTGATAAAGGAGGGCCCAAATTGGGTATTCATTTTCGCATATATTGTTATGTGAAAAAATAAAATAAAAAAGTGTACTGATTACTGAATGAGTGTTTTAGCATGCCATCCTCGCGGGGCACGGACTCGGATATCACCGTCGATGTCAGGTTCGGGTCGTGCGGGAGTGGGGTGTTACATCAACTATGGTAGGATTTGCTCTATCTAGTGGAGGATAGACATCAAATTCAATTGATTCTTGCAAATTCATTACCTTTAAATAGGCATTCATTTTCGTTACTAAAACTAGATAGTTATCTCTATTAAATGGTGGATGAGAAAATTGAAGAAAAATCACATAAGACCATAATCACTGGCTCTCAAATTGTTTAATTCTTAATCTCATATGTTTGCACTAAATCACTCACAAATTTAAACTCAAATAAGCTCAAAACTCATTACATAAAACTTTGACATTGCTGTAAAATTAAATGAAAAAGAAACTAGATGACAAAATAGATAGAAAAATATCTTTTGTTGCACTTGTCTTAATGACTCCAACATTTTTTAACGGACATCATGACTAACTTTTTTACAAAAACTTATTTGACTAGGTACAACAGCAAGATGATGTTTCATCCTATTTATGCCAGCTCCTCTAAAAACCAATGAATAATGTAGACAAGTAAATATATTAATAGCGCCCTCTTTATGCAAAGCAAAATGCTCCCATGCAAGATCGGTTTTTCGACGATGTGGATTAATTGAGTTTGCTATAAATTATTGTCTGAATGATTGTGTGTTGAGATTAGGAGTACTCGAATCATTTGGAGTACTAACCTCATTAGGAATATCCATGTTTCTAAATTCTAAACTTCCTACAAAAATTACACAAAATTTAATAATGTCATTTTCATATATAGCATTAAATCTCTCTAATCACAAATGTTTTAGCAAGACCACTAACTAGATAATAGATTATGTACCAAACTTGCTTTTATATAGGTAAGTTACTCACAACAAACTATTAAGAGATACAAATTATAGCAAGTAAATTATTACATCTAATAATCTAATTAAGGCATAATTAGAAGATACCAAAAAAGAAAAAAAATATGTGATTTAAAAAAAACTTGTCCATAATTATAATTAAACAATTTCATTAATTATAATTAAACAAAGAATGACCAAAAATTAGACCGTTCTTTGAAAAAAAAGTTATTAGATAAAGGCATAAAGAAACAAAATTTGCTAAATTTACATAGAACTTTAGATAGTGCCATAGTTCATAATTCATATTAATAATTAATTTTAGTTAATTAAACATATAATATTAAATTAAATTATTCACATTTCTTATTAATATATGTTAAATAATTTAATAATATATATTTAGTTAATAGTAAATCAAATTATGAAAAAAAAACAAAAACCAATTTTTATAGTTTTCATAATTTTTGAAAATAGAAAGAAACCAAAACTAAAAACAAAAAACAAAAACTCAAATAAACATTTTTAAATAAAAAACTAAAAATAAAATAAAACAAAAACATGATCTAAATTTTTCTTTTGATTAAAAATATACTAAAGGTTATTAATTAATTCTTTAAATCCAACATAGTTTGCAATGGTTTAACTTAAAAAGGTGCTGCTAATGTAAAGTACAATATAACATAAAAATATCTTGTTATTAAAAATATTTAAAAAAACTTAGAATTTTTTTTTACAAAGCACAACACGCCAAAGGAGAAGCTTTCCATTAACTGCAAAAGATGAATGTATGCCTAGCTAATCATTTGTTTATTCAAGAAAAGGATAAAGAAAAAGGGATTCCAAGGTCATCGTCACTCTAACTTTGCTTTTTTTTCTTCCCAATACTTTATATTTTTTCTCTAATCACATGCCTTAAGAAACACTGAAAAGACACAACGTCCAGAACCAAAAAGGCAAAAAACGTACCCAAGACTTCCACCCAGAAAAGAATGAAATGCTACAGACACAACCTGTAAATTCTCAAGAGAAGCACAGAAAAAATGAAACATAAACAAACTTATTAAGAGAGCTAGAGAGAGAAACGTGAGAGAGAGAGATGAAAAAAGACCTGCCGATGAAGAGTGAAGTGAACAGTGGCGAGGGCGGCGTTTTGTCTCCTTAATTCCCAAAGTTTTAAATATTTTGGTTTTTATTTTTAAATGAAAAATCTGTTTTAAATGAACCGACCAGTTCATTCTTTTACTGGTTCAGTGGTTTTTACCGATCCGACCGTAAAATGAACGGGTCAATTACTCACAAAAAATAAAGGGCTAAACTGGATCGTTTTATACTCCGATTCACTGGTTCGACCAACTGGTTCGGTCCGATTTTTAAAACACTAGTTATAATGCATATATGTGAGCTTATAGTTCTTAACTATTTATGATAAACCTCATAAACTTTTTAGTAGTTGCCTAATACTTAAACTTTTAAGGGTCGTTTAGTTCTACTTCTATTTTTCTGTTGCAGTTTTCAGTTTTTTTGTTTATGTTTTTCTTTCAAATAAAAAAAAACTGTTTGGATGTTAATGTTAATGTAGTTGTATTTTTATCACTGATAATAATTACATTTTAGATAAAACTTAAAGATAAATTATTATTAATTAAATAAATTTATTTAATCTCTTATATGATACTTATCAACAAATTATTAATAAAATTATGTTGTTTTAATAAAATAAATAATTTAAAAAATAAAATTTTATTTATAAATTAATTTTTATTTCAAATATATTTTAATTATTAAATCAAAATTTATTTGAATATTTATATATTTTAAATTTAATTATATATATATTTTAATTTTAAAAATTAATTAATATTAAATTATTCGTAATTTTATTGATAATAAATTTAAATTTATTAAATATATAAATATAATGTTGAATTAAATTATTCATATTTTTATCAAAAATAAATAAATAAATAATATATATTTTAATGATTGTAAATCAGGTTATGAAAAAAAAAAAACACAAACTACTTTTTATGGTTTTCATAATTTTTGAAAATTGAAAGAAACCAAAACCAAAATCAAAAACTAAAAATTCAAATAAACAAGATTTTTTTTACTGAATTTGAAAACAAAAACAGAAAACTAAAAATAAAAATAGAAACAAACACCCCTTTAGTTTCTTTGGTATCTCCTTATGGTTTTTATTGCATATGCAATATTAAATCTTATGCGGACCTAGTATACATTAAACTATCAAAAACAAAAATATATGGCATGTCTTTCATTATTTCGCTGGCCAACTCTTTTTTTTTGACAAATTATAGTCTCTATTTTCTTTGTAATGTGAATTCTTATGTGTCATGTATTAAAAGTTTTTGTTTTAAGCCTAGATTAAATTAATACCATTTTTGTTTAGAAACATATGTTTGGGATAAAACTTGTTTGGGGTTTAGTTTCAACAAGATAATTCTAAACAGTGATGATTTGAAAAATAAACTTCGCCATGTATTTGGGGTTACTTTTATATGTGCTTAGTCACTAGTGACTTCTATATAGTTTCCTAAGCCATTGTAACTTCTATCATGGCTAGTATCTACCCTCCAATATCAAAAGACTAGTGTTTATGCTATAGGATTTTGCAACTTCTATTTCATCTCTATAAAACTTCCATTTACATGATTATTGGTTTATGTCCTACAATCAATCGATTGGCTGTAATTCTTGTGACATAATTATTTAAAGATATTCTTTATCTTATGTATTTGCTTAATTAACTGAAGTATAAGAAAAAATTTATAGGATAAATATATATTACATACGAAATTATGATGAGAACATAATTATGAGATTCTTATTATATTTATATAATTCATAGTCATTGCTTTATTAAAACTAGATATTAATAGAGTTTAAAAAGACCAGTATACGTTATATTTTTTCTCATGAAGGAAGTAGTCAATCTTATAGACTAAAATATAGAGATACTTAAACAAACGTGTAGGTGTTTATTAGAGAATAAGTTTACTGAACTAACCCAATATGATAATATTATTTAGAATTTACTTGTATGTCTATGAAAATTTTTATTGTGATGATTATATAAGTAATCAATTGACTTGAGATCTCCAAATTATCTCATATAAAGATTGCTATATTTTTATACTATTTATGACATATACTTGTCAAAGGTAGCTCAGTTTATAGCAATTGGATATAACATGAATTATATAAAGGTAGTTAAGTGATCAATACAGGATTCATCACCCTAAAGTAATTAGAAAGAATATTATATTATGCTCGAACAATATTAATTAAGGAAATCATTGACCAATATGGAATGACAGTTTGAAAATAGTTTTCAAATGTTATTAATAGAATCGATTACTAATGATAAAGAACTAATATGATTAAGTTTAAATAGGGTAGACATTAATTCTATACTTTATGTCTAATTAAAATATTGTATGATGAAATGTTTAAATTTTATAAAAAATTATATATAAAAAGATTAGTCAAAATCACTTTGACATTCCTAATATTTGGATGGTTATAATGTATTGATAAATGTCAATCTTCATATATGGATATAAATTGTTTAATTATAAAATTAAAGATAAATTAAAGGAATTCAATTATCTAAGATACAATTTTAGGTTATAATTTATATCCATTGCTTGTATATTCATAAACTTAATAAATCACACTCAAAGAATAATTGATAAAAGAAAATGTAATTTAATCAAATTAGACTTTATTGTAAAGTTTGAGAAACTTTAAATGTGAAATATGATATTTTTAATAAATAAGAATTAACATAAGATATTGAATATTATGGACCAATTAGTATTCATTTAGAATTAATTGTAATTCTAATTAAATTATAATTATAATTCAATTCAATTACCAAAAATATCAAACCCTAATATTAATAGGCATATGCTCTAAAAGAGTTAGCAATTCTTACTTATCCATCTTTACACTACTTCAAACATGTATATAGCTATAATGGTTGTGATAAACAAGTTTCAGAAATGGTTCGAGAGAAACCAAAAGAAAATTGATCAAGCTATAAAGTAAGGTATAATTTATGTTTATGTTTGATTATTTTTATGCATCAATTATGTTATAGAATTTAAAATGATCTTATCTTTCAAAAAAATGAACGAAAAGGTTTTTTTATCTTTCATTACTCGTAGGATTAAATCCTGCCTCGATTTTCCAATAGTGATATCAAAGTCAGGTTTAATTATGTAACTTGATTTTATGTATGGTTGTAAATTTTGGCATTGGATAAGTAAATGTTGTAAACCGTTAAATCAAATTTGATTTGATTATTAAAATTGCAACCCTAATTCTAACATCTAGAAAGCCAAAAACAATAAACTACAACTGCCCATCAAATTAAACCTAATACCAAATGTCTAGATAAATAAAAAGCATCCACTATTTGTTGTCTTCTCAAAATAATTAGACTAGATGTATTTGAAAATTTGGAAAGATATAGTTTTAGGCTTTCTAGAAACCCATTTCACCTGTATTGAACAAGCTATCACCATCTTTCATAAGGTCTAGTTTTTCTAATCCCTACTTCCTTGACATGTTATAAACTCTATTAAGTGATAAGTTTGGGGTTGACAAAAGATAAAAGATAATGATTTCTTATGACTAGGGGTGTTGTGACTACTTTATTTGTGTTGAGAGGAAGGAAGAATAGTAGTTGTTGCCAATGATGTGAGGTAGTTTTGAAGTTTTCTCTTTGTTGGTAGATATGTGTTGTTGTTACATTTAAAATGAAAGTCCCAAATAACTCTTCACTACAAGAAAATTAGGAATTAACGATAGAAAATTACCGACAGAAACGAAACCGCTACAAATTACTGACGAAAAAATAATTCTCGTCGGTAACATTGATAGAAATTTTTTCGTTTAGTGGCGGTAGTAATATCCGGCGATAAATATGGAGGGAAATTATCTCATAAAAATTTGCGATAGACTTTGGCGACGGTATAAAATGTCCATTGGTAAAGAAGGCGGAAATTGTTGGCAGAATAAAAAAGTTTCAAGTTTATAGATGAAAATTTATCCTTTGGTAAATTTTCAAGGTAAACGTCATTTTTTGCTTCGACTTTAGCGTTTTAAAGTAAATGAAAATGACTTCGTTTGGTTTAACAACAAACGACATCGTTTTCTTTTACATTAAACTCACCCGAAATGTCCTCCCCTCCCCTCCACCTACGTCTTCTTCTTCGTCTTCTTCATCTCTCCTTTCGTGCGATTTTCTTCTCTCCGATTTCTCTATTGTGGACTCCTCTTCTGCTCATCAACGTTTGTCTTCTCTGGCCACTGTCATCGTGTCCTTCGGTGAAGGTATTTTTGCAGCCACTGTCATGTATTTTTTTGTATATTAGATGAAAGTTAATTTACGTATTTGATTACTTTCGTTTATTTGTATATTCTGTGATTGGAATTTAAGATATAAATGTTAGTGATAGTGGCAAGAAGTGATTTTGGGCTGTGATGTTGGGATGAATTTTTGATGCATGTAAGGTGTTTGCTGAAATGTCTGTTCTTTGAAAAAATGATTTCAGTTCTTTATTTTAAGTTCTTTTTTAGTATGAATTTATATGGGGGTGTTGTGGGGGGTAAGGGTGTGTTATATTTTTCCTGAACATATATAGATTGTTTAGGAAACAAACAGAAAATTAAGAAGTGTCAAAGGAAATTATATTACAAGAACATTCATTAGGCATAAATACCATTCAAAAAAAGCATATACAAAGCTCAAAATTTTAAACCTTTTAAGTTATGGAGTACCGAGGATGTTCTGATCTAGCCATTGAAGGGTAGCTAGAAATAGGGAGGCCTATGATAGGAACAAGAAAACTACTCTCCATCAAAAGCCTTTATTGATAAGCCTCTATGGTTCCCACAGCTTGGATCATATCCTTAACCAAGTTGCAATAATAGTACTTGAGTTTCTTCACCATGCAACAATAGTACAACTTCAAGCACTTTAGTCTCATTCTTCTAAACATTCCTATAAAGAATTGCCCTCGTCGGGGTCTCTGTCCACCTATTCAAGCCATTGGTACTTTCCGCCTCTACATTGAAACTTTCCGTTGGGTGGGCCGCCGAAAAGTTGGAACAATAGAGGTTTACTTAAGAGTGTCATTATTTTGAGCCATGAGAATCCAGAGGAAGATCCTGGTAGGGGTGTTATAAGCTAAGGGAATGAGAGAGGTTATAAACTATGTGTATAGTTGGACTATATAAAGACAAATAATGCATCTCTGTGCACTTGGAGTCCAATTAGGTTGAGAATTCATTTTAGGTATATCTTCATGAAATATGTATAAGTCTTTACTCTAGAGAAAGAACATGCAAATAGTCTAAGGACAAGGACAACCCTATGCCATGGAGAGTAGTGAACAACTAAGACTTTAATTTGCAACAGGTATGGTGCGAAGTGGAGTTTTTAGAGAATAAATGATCTTTATAGCGTATATGATCCATAACAACTATAAAGATCACTATAGTGACTATAAAGATCACTACAATGACAATTCCAAAAAATTTTATGTTTAATTGTTCATCTTAACATATCAATATCATATGATTAGATGTATCATCTACTTAACAATTGGTCTTGATATATCAATTTCTTCTTATAGTTCATCTGCCTCCCAAGAATCGCTTCATATAAGTAAGTCTCATATGGCAAGGAGGTTTAAGTAGTAGTTATACCATTTGATGAATTCCATTGTTCACTAAAAGGAGATTGTTAATAATTTGATGGGATTTAGGTTACCTCGGGGCTTCTTAATGAAAACAATGATCAAAGTGGTGGAAAACAAAGATGTTATACTAATGATGAGGATAGATACTTCGAGTTCTAAAGAGAAGGATAGAGATATTGTCTTTAAGAAGTACTTGATTCATATACTATGCACTCATGGAGCTACTTTGAGGTAAAAAGAAGAGGTCTTATAGCTCTTCACCAAGAGAAGCTATCTAGCAATTGGACAGTATTCAGTTCGACAATTTGTCCACATTTGACACTATAATGAATGATCTAGACATATTATTAATAAAGAAAGATTTCTACAGAAGAGTAGGTAAGGTTTGAAAAAAGGGATATCTATTGTATGGTCCTCTTAAAACTGAAATCCAGTTTAATCGTAAGAAGCTAAGGCCAATCACTTGAAATATGATATAACTTAGATTGGAAGTGTTAGGTCGGACGATGATTTAAGGGATATGTAACTAGATATAGGAAATAATTTTCTAATAGTTATTGAGGATATTAATTTCAATCAAGAAGCATGTAATCGACATGAGGATAATGGTAATGATGAAAATGGAAAATATTAATTCAAAGGATGAGGATATGAATTTCAGGTTGAAATATGTCATTAAAGAGAAAACAAGATATAATGCGAACAAGGTTCAAATCACCATTTGAAGCCAGTTATTGTCCAGTTGAAGCATCACATTCTACAACTGCAACCAAATCAAAAGTTGTACCTCCAACTACTACTACAATTGTAGATGAGGCGTCACCTTCCGTACCTGCTACTACACCATCCACCACCCTTATACTGACATAGATATCAGGGGTAAACGATGCGGATCAAGGAGACAACCTCCAGCTTGGAGCTGAGGGAACTGATGAAAGAACTTACATCACAATTGTCAACAATTTGTAAGTGAAAATACATGAAACACCATATGTTTTTATATTAGGTTGTTTTAAAAAATGGTATAAAATTAATTGTTTTAATATTATGTTGATTTTGTCTGGACCACGCTCAAGAAGCACAACATCCAAATTCAAGAAGAAAATTGACATTGAGGGTTATATATGGAAGAATATCTCTCAGGTGACAAAGGAATTTTACTATTAGGAGTTTGAGGTACCAAAAATTATTTTTATTTTTAATTGATTTTTATACATTTATTAGATAAATATTATTACATTATAAATACTTATCGTATGTTTTTCCTTTTATTTTAGAAAGAATTTGTTGGGATTCTAAATTTGACACGGTCATTTATATAGTATGGGAGAGACGAGCATATACACGTTATCAAGACTTTATTGGTGCGATACACAAGATTGGTGCACGACTGCCTTATATTTTTTTAACAAATATGGAGTCATTGACATCAGTATTGGACATCACCTAAGGCAATGTCCATTTTAGAGCATAATTCTACTAACATATGTGGAGGATCGGGGGGAGAGAGTCTTTTCCTACATTCTGGAGGATATATTACCCACCACGAGCATATAGAGAGATTTGTAAGTATCTGCACTTTACAGTTATATTATGATTTTTTAACTTTGGTGTATTTCAATTTAATTTGATGTGTGAATTTTGGAACGAATATATATATATATTATGAAGAATGATAATGTTATAAATGTCTGGTACCATATGGCTATGTTGTTGAGTTATTTTCTTTGGTCAATAAGGGTAAATATCATAAAAATAGAGGAAATTCTACTAAAATGTTTATAAATTGTGATTCACTTAAAACATTTTATTCTGATGCAGGAAAAGTCTATGGGCACGAAGCCTACACCCCGTTAACTCTTTTTTGCACAATCATACTAAGAAGCGTGACAGTGTGACCTTTGCCAACACTCGATTTAGAAAACTAAATGTGTGAAATTTGTGCTTAATAATTATCACTTACTAATATAAACATTGCCTTATGATAGGACCAAATACAAGAAAGCATTCAAAGACAGTCTCAGCAGTATGAAGATATTGATGAGACTCAAACCTATCTTCATGCAGTGGGTGGTAGGGACCATCGTGAAAGGATATTTGACTTAGGTTCATTTGCGAACACATGTTATTCGCAATTCTTCACATCTAGTACAACAACATCTGGTAAGTGGTCCGCAGCTAATGAAGTTCATGAGCTTCGAAGCACAGTATAGACATTGGCAACTCAATTGCGATAGTTGATCGAGTATATAGCTCAGCTCCGTAATGAGGTGGATGAGTTGAAGGGGAGGCATACCAAATGAATAACGTACTTGTAGTCATTTTGTATGAATTACAAATACTTATTATGTAAAAAAATAATTTGTGTATTATCAATGAAGATAATTTTTCTTTATATCATCAATTAATTTTCTATTTTAAAAAATTAAATGTTGAGACAAATGAAAATATTTTTAACAGAAAACTCATAACTGTTTAAATTATTCATCAACCATAACATCATCAAATAAAATTTAATGCACATAAATTTTTTAAAATAGTTTTTAGTAAATTTACTGATGGAAAAACAAAGTTCGTTGGTAAAATCTATTTGATTTACAGACGGATAACTATTAGCTATTGGTAATGACAACATTAACTTACCGGCGTAATAACCAATTCCGTCAGTAAGTTTGTCGACAGACATATCTTATCTATTGGTAACTTTACCGACTGAAGACAACGCAGAATAACTGTTGGTATATTCACCGACGATTACATAAAATTTTCGTCGATAAATTTGTGACGAACATTCTGTGATTCGTCACAAATTATTATCTATAACTGTTTCTCCAACTCCCTGTCGATAAATTATATCGCTAACTAAGCTTTCCAACAGAATGTGTAGATGTTCTATCGGTAATTTTCGCCACTGAACTCCATTTTTCTTGTAGTGACATAAGATCTAACAATGATATTTTAAGGAGGAATAGAGTCAATATTAATACAAATCAATCAAGTACCTATTGTTGAAAAAAATGAAGTAGATTAGACATTTCGTAGAAAAAAATAGAAGTAAAATCAACTAGAAGACCAAAAGAAAAAAAAAGCTTTAAGTGTGGGCCTTAAGATATTCAATTATAGACGAACAATTATTCAAAAGGTCTT
Organism: Erythroxylum incrassatum; assembly: GCA_026546855.1. Classification (NCBI taxonomy): domain Eukaryota; kingdom Viridiplantae; phylum Streptophyta; class Magnoliopsida; order Malpighiales; family Erythroxylaceae; genus Erythroxylum; species Erythroxylum incrassatum. The sequence goes on from JANVCL010000008.1 coordinate 33,724,165, forward strand.
TTGCCCTGCAGTACCTAAGATATAAAAGACTAGTGATTATTTAACAAACTTTTTTCTCTCTTTTAATAATAATAATTATTATTACTATTACTACTTTGTGATTATCATATATCAATATTTTGTAATCATTTATAATAGGTGATTCAGTTATTAATTTACAAATAGGACAAAAAGTACACACACAATTGATATCCTCTTTGTGTGTTATTTGAGGACCAACAAGATTTTAGTTTGAAATAAAAACATGTAGGTTAGAAAGCCCTCAAGTTTAGGATAAGTCTCTTAAACTCTCAAGTATAAACCAAAAACATATATGTTAAAAACATTAAGTCTAGGAAAAGTGTCTTCAACTTTATAACAAATCAAAAATTTGCATGTTAAAAGGTCCTAAGCCTACGAAAAATTTTCCTAACTCTATAATAAGTGTAAATTGCATCGTGTTTTAGGACATAGTTTGATATATGTTTACTCGTTAATTCAATCATTTAGTATGTGTTTAGATTAGAATTGTGTTAGTTTTTTAATTATTTCTGTGTAAAGTATTTTATGGGTTAATACAAGCTTTTATGCTTAAATATTATGTTTTTAAGGTGCCTTGATGTGTTTGTTACTATTTTAGGGTCAAAATTGAAGAACGGAGGAGTTTCGAAAGACATTCGGGCGAAACAATAGCCCACAAGGCCATGATCGTGATAGAAGGCTCAAATATTAGCCGCAATCCTAGCTTACAGGGCCACAGTTATGGCCTACGTTAGGCAAACACATAAATGTTTACAAACTTTATGTTTCGAGAAATTTTTTGGACCCTTCGGACCTTGAAAAGCCTTAGGGTTACCCAAAACATAAAAGACAATTTAAAGAACAATAAGAGAAGAGAAAAGGGAGCTTTTTTGGAGCTGCTGTTGAAACCCTAAAGGGAGAATATCAAGAGAGAGAGAGAAAGAAGAAGAAGGAAGAGGAAGAAGAGGGAGATGAAGCTGACTTGATGTGCTTCCCAGATCAAGAGGTTTTTCAACATCACTGCTGTTGGCCCCTTAAAATTGTTTTCATTAAAGTTAAGCATGATTTTATAAATTATGAGGTTTTGATGGATAAATTTTTGGAGTTATTTAATTTTGTCAAATTTAGTGGGATTTATTGCATGGGTTAATGGAATTAAAGTGTTAAGGTTATAAGAATTTTCAAGGGTATTTTTGGCAAGACATTTAAGGTTAAAAGAACATAAAGTTATAAGGAATGGTAAAATGGACCTTTTGGACTCATTAAGGGTAGAAATGGAAGAAGAAATGTTGTCTTGTTACTTTAAGAAGGGGAAAAACGTGATTTGAAGGAGAGAAGAGTGAAAAATGAAAATAGAAGAGAGAAAGAAGAGTTTCGGCGGAGAGGAGAGAGAAGAAGGAAAGATAGTTAGGGTTTCATCATTTCTTTGTTTTAAGAGAGATTTTGAGGTTATTCAAGAATGAAAAAAGATAGAGGAAGAGTAGAGCTTCCATGTGAACCCAAGATCTCTTCATTTGGTAAAAAATCAAGGTAAGATCATTTTGAATCTTTTGGACTTTTGGAAGGATTTTAGTTCATGGGGTTTAGAACATGCATGGGTTTAAGTATTTTAGAATCAATTTTACTGATTTTGCATTGTGAGATTTTCAATTAGATTCCTATTGAATGGGGTTTTGTCATTGTTGAAGGAGATTAAAAAAGGTAAGAGGAACAAGAGGAGAGGTATTTTAAGCAAAGTGTTAAGCAAGGAAATCAAGGTGGGTACATGTTTATAATAGAGTAAATAAGTCACAAATGTTTTCTTGAATCAAATAAGTTTAATGATTTCAATTGCATCAGAAGTGTTGATTATTGCTTCTTGTATGAATTGAGAAATTGCTATATAATATATGAATTGTGTGAATGATTTGTGAAAAGACTTTGAAAATTAAATCTTGTTTTCGAAAATAGTTTTCCAAATATCTTATGTTTATTAAAATCAAGTTTTCGAAAAAGTGTCATTTTGGGCAACACGTTTACAAGTTATGAAATATGTGTTATATGGGTTTGTGATGGTCCCTTCAAGAATGTCATGTGCACGTTGACCAAGTTAAAGGCTTCTCCCGCCTGCTCGCTAGTAGCACGGAGCTCCTTCATGGACTCCCTCAAGTTTATAACTACACAGGACCATTATATGGAAATGTGTAGTACGTCATGTTTATGGATCTACCCAAACCATTCTGATGTGCTTATGTCATGTGAACAAGTTGATGCATCCATGTTTTTAGTTTGGGATTTTGACTTTATGATGAAAATTTGAGAAACATATGCTTTATGAACTCAATGAGAATTTTCTATAACAAGTAAATGTTTCAAAGGTTTTTGCTTATTTATCGATTATAAACTTGTCACCCACGAGCTTTCATGCTCACCTCCTTTTTGTCTTATCTTCAGGTGATAGCTAAGAGATTAAGTGATCAAGAGCCCAAGGGAATTACTTCAAATTTGCTATTTTGTATTTTGAGTTAGTTTTGGAAAAGCACAATGTTTTAGTCGCATTTCAAGTTATTGGTTCAAGAATCTTTTGTAATTTGAGATTTGAGACGATGATCTAATATGGCTTAGAATGTCATAAAAGATTTGTAAAACTTTATTCTTTTGATGTTAATGAAATATGAATTGTGTACGGATGATATTGCGTTGGAATCATATTATTTAAGGAGGTTGTCAACTTGAGATGATGATTTTTGAACATTAATTGCTGATATACATATATATATATAAGTGAGATGTTATGGAAAAGAAAGATAGGAATTATGAACGATGAGATGTAGTTGAACGGGATGAGTCAGATGAGTTGAGATTTGAGAATTTAATGAAGTCAATTTGGTAGTTGAATGGTTATGCTTAGGACAACCCAAGTTTGTACAGTGCAAATTTCAAGTCTTCCATGAGACAAAATTCATGTTCTAACTTCAAGAGAAAAACTATATTGATCGAGGCTAAATTAGACGAAGTTGTCTTCTAGAAAGTGGTAAATTATCTTTCTAGCTTTTCAACGGTATATAATATGAAAATTTTGGACATCGGAGTTGAAAGTTATGATCTTTATAAGTGGAGATGCTCAAGAGTGTAGACTGAATTATCTTCTTAAGTTGACTTTGTATCTTCTATGGTTGACCTTTTGTATCTTCTATAGCTGACCTTCTATATCTTCTAGTGCATATCTTTTGGTGTCGAAACTTCTTCTATGCACTGTTCATAAACATCTTCTAGGTATTGTTTATATTACATCATCTGGTCTAATTTTGACCCTCAAGATTACAAAATCTATCTTTAAGGTCTTCATAAAAGTTGTAGATCATGAAGTCCTCTTTCAAACCATCCAAGAATAACCTTGATCCGATCTCTATAGAGAAATTTATGCCAATTGTTAAGCATCATCTGTGCACTGTTCATAAACATCTTCTGGGTACTGTTTATCTTAAATTGTCTGGTCCAATTTTAACCCTCAAGATGATAGAATCTATCTTCAAGCTATTCATGAAAGTTGTAGATCTTGAAGTTATCTTTCAAATCATCTAAGAGTGACCTTGATCTGGTCTCTATAGAGAAAGTTATACTAATTGTTAAGCATCTTCTGTGCATTGTTCATAAACATCTTCTGGGTATTGTTCATCTTACATTGTCTGGTCTAATTTTGACCCTCAAACTGATAAAATCTATCTTCAAGGTCTTCATGAAAGTTGTAGATATTGAAGTAATATTTCAAACCATCTAAGAATTACCTTAATCAGATATCTATATAGAAATTTATTCCAATTTTCCCAAATTGTCTGGCCCTTCATCTGGTTTCATCTAACCTTTTGTATAACCTATTGTCTGGTCCAATTTTTACCTTTAAGATGATAGAATATATCTTAAAGGTCTTCTTGAAAATTGTATATATATGGGTCCTCTTTCAAAACTACCAAGAATGACCTTGATCCGACATCTATAGAGAAAGTTATACCAATTGTCCCAAATCATTTGGTTTCATCTGACCTATTGTCTGATCCAAATTTTGAACCTCAATATGACAGAATATATCTTCTAGGTCTTCACAAAAGTTTTTTACTCACATTCCTCTTTGAAACCATCATAAGATAATCTTAATCTGATATCTCTAGAGAGAGTTATGTCAATTGTCCCAAATCATCTAGCCCTTCGTCTGGTTTCGTCTGACCTTTCATTTGGCCTATCGTGTGGTCCAATTTTGATTACAGAATCTATCTTCAAAGTCTTCTTTAACATTGTAGATATATGAGTCCTCTTTCAAACCGTCTAAGAATGACCTTTATCCGACATCTATAGAGAAAGTTATGCCAATTGTCCCAAATCGTCTGGCCCTTCATCTGGTTTCGTCTGACCTTTCATCTAGCTTATAATCTAGTCCAATTTTGACCCTTAATATGACCGAATCTATCTTCTAGGTCTTCACGAAAGTTTTAGATCTTAAAAGCATCTTTGAAACCATCCTAAGATAATCTTAATCCGATATCTCTAGTGAAAGTTATGTCAATTGTCCTGAGACAGGTGCAATATGATTGAGGGCAAAAATCATGTTTGATTCTTTCGGCCATAACCTTGTTATCCGACCTTCAAACAAAGTGATTCTTAGACCAATAGATTTCTAACACAATTCTTTCTACCTATCCATGAAAGTTACGGATTGTGATGTTGATTCAAAAAATATGGATTGAATCAAAGTAAGAGTATCGGTTGGAAGACTATGAATTGGATATTTTACTTAAGATACTTTGCTATTTTGATGATATCTTGACCGGTAGAGCTCTGAATGAGAGGAATCTTATTTCAAAATAAACTAGAGACATGGAGCTACAAATTGTATGAAGAAATCAAAATTTAAGTCAGTCCCTAAGATTTTCAAATTCTACATGAAAGTTGAGTATAGTGTACTGTTTCAGTCTGAAAATCATTGGGCCCTAACTTTCAGATTTCTGAATCAAATTAAATGATTTTGGTATCATTAATAACTTAAGACAATGGGAAAAAATGTTCTGAAGAACTCCGATTTGAGGTTTCGAAAAATATGTGCTGAAGTGGGAGAAATAAATTTGTTTTGATGTTTGAATATTGTGGGCACGCCACCCTTGTGGGATAATGGCTAATGAGGATTCATCGAAATAACCTTACATGGCAATACACGCACGGTTTATGACTTCGAATGTTAGGCTCCGAAATCGGGGTCCAACATTTATAGTATCAGGACAAGAGTTGGGTTCCGGAAACGGGATCCAATAGTTGCCTTCCATCTTCTATTTCAAGTTGTATTTCCTTTTCATTTCGATATTGTTTATGTATAGAATTGAGATGGAAAGTATGATGAAATGATTTGGAATATTGATGATGTTCTAAACTCTCCTTTGTGATTTTATTTTGATTTAATGTCATCTGTGTTGATTTTGTGTTATTGAATTAGGTATTGTGATTAATTGCATTTCTTGCATAATTCAGTAATAAATTAAGAGGGTGAATTCAATAGAACCCATAAAGAATCAGATCGATAATTGTGCCAAAATAGATCTCGTGTAAGACCCGATAGTTTGTTAGAGTGCTTTAGATATAATTAAGATTGTAAGTCTTTTGTTAATTGAGATATTACAAATTTTATAATCCAATTAGGGTTTATAAATTAGGGTTTAATGGTTATAACTTAAGAGAGAATAATCAACCCTAATATCATCTAGAACTAATGCCCATTAACACATAATCGACTTGGTTAGCATTAATGATAGGTAAAATTCTCTTTCTCATAACTTAGTTAATTTCTCTTCATTAATTTTCATTTTGTTTCTGCATTGCTCAAATTTCATTTTTTTACGTTATTTTATGAATTACAACTCTTGCCAATCAATTTCTCATATTTACTTTTCTCGTGAAACTTTGTTTATGTTAAATCAATCTTCTTAGCCTTAGATAATATAGAATTAGATTAGTTCCCCCCTCTCGTGGGATCGACACCTCTCATACTACAGTTGTGACCTGGGCGCTTGCGGTATTTGAGGGTTTATAAATTTTAAATCTCGAACGACACAATCACTCTTTAGCTCTAAAATATTTTAAAAAAATCTACAATCCTAAAAGTCGTATGTCTATAAGGAATTCTTTTAACTCTCTAGCCCAAAATAAATTTTGTAGGCTTAAGATTCTCAAGTTCAAAAGAGGTTTTCACGAATTCCAAAAGCCCAACATAAATAAATAGTAGATTGAAAAACATCAAACTTTCAATTGAGTGCATTGAAGTTTAATGTCTAAAGATTTAGACTTTACAGGTATGTCAAGTTTAGCGAAATGTTTTGGAATTTGACATGTTAGAGAACTAGACTCTACGTGCCTCTCATTTTTAATAAAATATTTTGACATTTAATAAGGATAGAAAAGTAAACTCTAAAGTGTTAACAAGTTTAGTAAAATATTTTAAAATTTGATAGACTTAAGAGCTTGACTCTACAAGCTTGTCAAGTTCTTGAATATTTTTTATTTTAATAAGGTTAGAGAGCTAAAATTTGTAGACTTATCAAGTTCATTAAAATTTGTCCTTCGAAATTTGTCAAGGTAAGGAGCTAAACTTTATAGACTTATCAAGTTCACTTGAATTGCATTAAAGCAAAAGAGCTAAACTGCATGCACTACTAAGGTTAGTTAAGTCTATTTAGAAATTATCTATTATAAAATTAAAGCATAACTAAGCACATTGAGATAGAACAAACAAAATAAGCTAAGCAAGCTCAAATCTTTCGTACATTTTTAGACCCTTTCATATAGGGGAGAAACACACACAGAGAAAATAATCAAAGGCCTAGAAAGAGAGGGGTTCCTCTAGAAGCATAAAAGTTTTCATATTTAGGCTAGGGAGAATCCATACCTATAAGACCAATGACTTTAACATCACCACCAGTACTGGAAAACTCATCATTAGTTCAAGCACCAATAATGTCTAAATCTGTAGAGGAAAATTTTGGGTATGTCTTCTATGAAACCTTCATATATGGATCAAACCTTAAAATTGTTACATTGATGAGGTTGTTATAAGCTAAGTAAACCTACTGTAACAAGATATTACTTAGAGAACATATAAACAAAGTCAATATTTATGTCATCTAATATAAACTATCTCAAACCTGCTCCTAATCTTATTAAATACAATGCCAATCTTTTTCAAGTGGAAGTTGGCGAATAAATACTCATCCCACCTACTATTCATAAAGAGGATGGGGGGCACATAATTCTTCACTAGTTTGGATGAGTGAAATGGAGAAGGTTAAGAATGTTAAGAGACAATGGTGGAAGCAACAAGAAGAGTTGGGTCGATCACAGTAACCTCATCACTATAAGTCACCATTTGTTTCTTCTTCTTTTTAGAAGATGAAGTAGACGACCTTTCTCCTTGATTGACTTTGTCTTTACAGTCATCTTATTTATATTCATGACTGCCACAAAAACAACATAATTTTCAATATTTTATTTAAAAATCTAAGTGAAATAAAGAACAAAGAGAGGACCTATAGGAATGCTCTTCTCCACAAGATTCCTTTATCTAGATCAAGGTTGTGTTTACAAAAGAGAATTTCTTGAAGTAGAAGATTAGGTTGAATTAATAAGGATTGTGTTGTCTCTATCCCAATCAAGAGAATATATTAGTTAAACCCCCTCCAAATGACTTTACAACTCCAAAAGCTTATTTTGTTCGATAGATTGATAAATTTCTTCTTTTAGTCATGCAACCTTTAAGAATTGTTAAAAATTGAGATCCACCTGTAAGTATAGTTAGTTAGGACTTGCACTTACAGTGTCAAGGATCTAAAAGATTATAGTGTGGATGGGGAAGCGAAACCCACACTTGAAAGAATCATATTAATTTGACATCTTGTTAGGTGTAGGATAGACATTACACTCATCGTCCTTTGGATATTTAGGTGAGATCTCCTCAATGATATAGAACTTTTCACTCATCTTCTTGAACTCAACCTTCGGTAGCTTATTGATTCACAGTTCAAAATTGTGATAACAATACCTAGTTATGAAGTCTAATAAAGAATTTTGAAGATGAAGCCTCTTCTCTGATTTGGCTAAGCTAGGCTTATGTGGTACTTTAAAAAGAGGCCATGTTGTTAAATGAGAAGGTGGTATGGTCTAAAGGATACAAGATTGTTATTTCTAAGGTTGGAGTAAGTTGATCATACATTGATATATTTACTAGAGCTAACCTTACTCCTTAAACTAGTCCTAATTAAAATCCATGTTACTCTCTATATTGAAAAGAGAAAAAGAAAGGAATTTGGTCTTACCTTAAGAGATTGTAACAATCGTGTTAAAGCATTTTAATGGAACTTTCTCACAAAAACAAGCTCAACTTTAAGTGGGCTATCTTCCATATGTTATGCCTTATATAGAGGGATGGATGGTCAAGATTGAATTAAATCAATAGTAATCATTAAATAATGATTCATCTCTTTATAGGTAGTAGAAATGTGTATGCAATATGAGGAACAACTAGATCATATAGAGAATATTAAAAGAATCTTTTAGGGAACGATTCTTGTCTAAATCCCAACTTGTTCGATACAGACCTAGCAAGATGTTTATATCCATCTTCTAAAATGATTATTGTTTGATTATTAGCCCATATATGAAAAACTTACGTTATAAAATTTTGTATTATCTAAAGGTACCCTTATTTAGCTTGGAAAGGTTACCTTGTAAATAATTATGCTTCAACAAGGCTACATATTAAGAGTTTCATTTTTAATTTAGGTCTCGAAAAAAAACTAAAAGATAAATGATACATCCTTAATTAGTGTATGGATAGAACTTGATTTATTTAGCATAACATCTTCTTTCTTCAAGCACGTAAGCTTTAGGCCTACATTTGAGCCCCAACGATTCGAAGAGAACAACATCAATCAAGATCAACATATAAAGTTAGAGTTCTAATCAAATTGAAAACTTTGATTAATTGTCTTTATAGGCTTGTAGACTTGAAATCAATCTAATATACAATAACCCTCATAAGTTAATATAAAATAAGTTTCATTATTTCTTATATGTTTTTAATTCTTACATTTATTTTAGAAATTTAATCATCTTAGTTAGTTTCACATTCGATTATATTTAGTTAGATTGATATCTTAAGTTTTAATAAAATTTTAAATTTTTTTAGATTATGTGGGCACATATCTTATCAAGAACATATCTTATCATGTTCTATTAAGACCTTTGGGAACCATATGATAATTATGTTGCATCCGTAGACCTTAGAAAATATCATTTGATTATTCGACTAGTGATTTCATAGTATCAACTGATATAGTTGAAAGCATCTATGTCAAACTTAGGTTGAACTTTCAAAATTGAACCTATAGTTTTTAGTTACATCTTGTGTGAGTAAAACTTAAATTCACGTCTTGAGCATAAGATATAAATGTGCCAGTAATCTTAAATTAAGTGAAAGGCGTTCGGATTTTCAAACAGTTTCTAAAACCTCAGTAGAAAAGAAAAGGTTTTAGATTGGCCACCCAATCCATTATGTTTGAAAAAGAAAAGAAAAGGAAAGAAATTTTACAAGGCTGTACTATTCAAAGCAGCTCTATGGTGAACTTATTACACAAAGCTTGTTTTTCCTCCTTGCCTGTGTTCAGCAAAACCAAAAACTTTTTGGGTTTGGCTGACACTACAACTCGATTTTTTTGGTCATGTATTGGGTCAGTGACGGAGCCAGGAATTTAAGATAGGAAGCTCAAGAATTAATTTTTAAAATTTTGGAGGGCCTAGTACACCACTGACCCTTAAATAACTATATATATATATATTAAAAATAATTTAAAAAAAAACTTGGGAGCCCAGTGACCCTCCAAGCCTCTATGTAGCTCCGTCTCTGTATTGGGTAGAGACAAATTTAGACCACATATAAAAGCAATGCTAGTAAGAGGCAGCATGTAATGTAAACCATGAAAATCTTACACAACAAAGATATAAACCGGTTGATCTACATATATATTTGGTGTTGTGTCCGACAGTGACTAGTAAGATAATAAGGTTAAATATTACCTAATTTTATGAAAATTTAGTTACGAACAAATTTTTATTTTTGACCAAAAGTTTTGACACAAATAAATATCTTTTAAAAAATTAACATATCTAATTGAATTATATTATGTAAAATCAAATTAAGCATATTGATATTTTCTGAATTTGAATCGGATAAAAAAAAAGAATACTTGGAATCTAATAAAGCAGGATGTTTTTGGCGCTTAGGTTGAAGATTGTATGAAAAAGCAAAAGAATATATGATGAATGTGCAAAAAGAAAAAGAAAACATCTATGATGAGAAGTGACGCTTGTCTTTTACTTAACAGCCAACTTTGATCAAGGAATACCGATCGAGTGAGTTTTTCCTGCAATGATGCCTTGTGTGTGCTTTACATGTAGAGCCGAGCACAAACAAAAACTAATATGGAGGGAAGGGATGAAGTGAAGTGGGCCCCACTAAAAGATGATGCAATCCCTGATCATCGATCACACCACAGGATATGGCAGACACCGTATCCACCACCGTCAACGGACACACACTCTCCAGATTTATGGTGGTGGGACCACAACATACAAACCCTACATTCCGAAATTCACTATCACAGGCACATCAAAGAGCCACGTGGAGCGGGACCATTGGGTGGAAGATTTCTGGGCCCACTCTAATTGATTTCTCCACGCCTTAAGGAAAGCAAGAGACCGAAGCCACGTGTTGTCTTTGGGAACGTCACGATGACGATGAAAGTCCAATTTTATTCAGATGATTAAGTCATGGGGGCAGGGAAGGGAACAAGGTCCACCCACGATAACTATGTTTATCTGCCCAAGTCAGATGGCTCCTTTCCTTTCCTTCTCTTTTGTTTTTGTTTTTAATTGAAATTGAATTCTCTTTTCTCTTTTTAATTTTAGTTGGTTATGCTATTTGATCATCATAGTGCACTTAATACTGTAATCATTTATTACATGCATATATAGACGTATTTGTGGTTGTTTATTTTGATTATACTTAAGTAATTTTGGCACATTATTTAGTATGTTAGATAATTTCAAGTCATTTTCCAAAAATAATAATTTTAGATTATACTACCTGAGTGGAGAGAATGAAAGATTCAGAATTCCATTAGAAAAACTGATTTATTATTTCTATAAATTTTTTTGTCTTCGTTCATTAACTCAACGAAGATGAGTAACTAAATAATTTGATTTCTAAATAAAAAGAACACTAATAGTTATTTTGTCATGGATTAATATTAGTTATTTAAGGAAGAGCTATGTACTTGAGAAATATCGTTGTTGTATATAATATTAATCAATAACACTAGCAATTAAATTAAATTTGAATTTACACGCATCATTTTGAAAATTCACTAAGGCATTAATACTAAATGTTACATATAATTGGTGTTAAAAAATATTTAATAAATTTCATATAACTTAATGCATTCTTAATAGCTGTCATTGGATGAGAGATATTGGTTAATCTTTTGGAGAATAGGTGGTTAAAGCTCAAGAGAGTACAATTCATTGAATCATAAATATGTAATGTCCATGCCATAAAATCTTTTGAAATAATTGAATCATAAATATAAAGATGATATTAGGAGGAGCTCTTATATAGATGTTTTAGTATATCTAATATTTTCTAGTTGATAATTGCTTGTTCTTGTTTAGATGTAACATCAATCCATATTGGGAAAATTGTAAGACCAAATTATATTGATTCTATTTTTATTATTGATTAGAATAATAGGAGAGTTAGACTTAGTAATTAATAGGTCATTATGAGAACGATGCTCTCTTTGCTACTATATTTATATAAACTATAGGTATATTTGTCTAAAGTCAATAGGATTAGATAGGAGAGACAACAATAGTTATTTCTTAATCTACTTGTTTTACTTGTCCTACTTATGTATTCTTGTTTGTCAAAATTAGTTTTTTTAAGTAAGAAAATCACTGTCATGATTTGTGTTATTTTAAGATCAAATCAAGTGTCTCAATTCAAAATGGAGCTATAAATAACACAAGTTACACACACAAAAAAGTTCACCTAAATTTGCAATTTGATTTTTTACGCTTATTGTTTAACTTAGTGAAAGTTAACAAATTATATATATATAATAGTGATATACATAATAGTGCATCTTATTCAATTTATCTTTCTAAAGAACTAATCCTTTTCGTTTCGTACTAACTACAAACCATTATAAGGCAACTAACCTTTGAATATTTTATGAAAGACCAATCTGAATTAAGAGAATTCCTTCCCATTATTATTTTTAATGTCTTTTGCTTCTAATCCTTCTTAAATTTCTTTTTAATGTTTCCCTTGATAATTTAATCTTTCAAATAGAGATTCAGATGTAGGAAGGAGCAAACTAGCCCATATGTAGATGATGTTGATTTTGTTAATGTATATCAAGCTTGTGAACATACTGCATTTGATAAGTTCTATAGACATGAAGGATATCTTTTTAGGGGTAAACAACTTTGCATTCCTGTATGTTCAATTAGAGAGTTGCTTGTTAGAGAATCACATGGTGGAGGGTTAACGGGGCATTTTGGTGTGCAAAAGACATTAGATATGCTTAGAGTGTAACACACCATTACCATAGACCATATGCCCAAACATCCAGAGGACATTCAAGAATATACCATATGAAAATGACATGTTAAAGCAATCACATCAACTTATTATGGCATCATACAGAGCATAAGTATTTCCAAAGATCAAAACTCCTCATTTCATTCACAAACTGAAACTTACTTACGGTGTCATTACATTTCATATTCCATGTTTATACATAACATAACATTTGGGAGTTTAAAGTTCTATACAAAAAGTTTAACATGAAAGGAAAAGCTAAATAAAAGTATTCTATCTAAACCCCGCAGGTATTAGCTTGCCAGACCTTTAAGCCATTCTTATTTCTAAAATTGACAGTACTAGACTTTTATTAAATTGCCTTAGAAGTTAGGTTTCCTCAGTACCTGAAAATCAACGTTGCAATTTTAATGAATTTGTGAATTCAGTGAGTGAACCATCGTCGATATGCTCACTCAAATCAAAACACAGCATCACAGACATATAACCAAATTCAACAGATGTATCATATTATTCAGAATCAAATCCCATATATCACATCTTTCAATATTGAATACAAATCATAAAATATATCATATTCCAGCAAGTACATCATGAACTACAAACATTTCATATAATCATTTTAGAATAATCCAATCATTCATCTCAATCATTCATATCATCAACATGTACACAAACATGGCATATCACTATATCAACACTATTTAGTAATTCTTCCCAATCATTCATATGTGTGTGTGTGTGTGTGTGTGACCGAACGCCTATTTAACTATCTCGTATCTGTTGTAGATACTGGGCTCATTTTATATTCTGTACCGTATCCATTGTGGATACCAAGCTCATTAATAACTGAGCTTGTGGCTCTTTGAGCACATTTCTGAGCTTTAAACTCTTTTTCACAGTGGTCACGCCCATCACAACTCTTTTATCTGATCATGCATAACAATGTGATGGAATGCATCAATTCACATAATATGTTATCAATAACTTTCACTCAATGTGCACACTCATTTATCACATTCATCGAATCTAAGTCCGGCATTCAACATTTAGTTGAGTACACATTTTTCATATTCATATACAATTAGAAAGTACTTCCAATACAATCCTAAATATCAAACTCCTCGAGCCATCAATGCCTAAAATTATCACAATCATATCAATAACAGTTCAATATCTAAACGTTAATTGAAAACAATTCAGTCGTAGTGATAAAACATCTAGGTTAACTCACAGTACACTCCAAATAAGCTATTGTCCTAATGACCCGGCAATGTCTGGATACTGACGATCAATTTGTGCTTCTTTAGTTATGCAATACACACATATAGTTCACATATTGCTAAGTTGATCAATCATATGAATATTCAATCATGCACATATATATGTGTCATGTTTAATGCATGCTTAATTGACCTTTCCGGGTACGGAACTATTAATAAATCTTGACCATTCAAGCATCATAATTTGTATACTACCATTTTAAAATCAAGTTTGTACCTTTAAGTTAGCTTGAGTTACTCCAAATTCATCAACCATATTTTACACTTATCCTTGAATATTTTCATAAACAAAAGCCTCTTATAAGACACACACAATTGTCACTTTAAAGATGGAATTTCAGCAAGCTAGATCCATATATTCACCAAACTTTTTCCAGCAATATATATTCATACATTTACCCAATTCTCATTCATAATTGCCCCATGTTCTTAATGCTCATTCATCCATACCTTATGCACATTACTTATGTTCTTAAGATCATGTTTGCATTAAAAGAACTCATTTATTCCTTTAACAAATCATAATTTTCAGATTTGAACTCAACCACATCAAAACATTCCATTCTTTAGGTTATGACATCAATTAACTACATAAGATCTCAAGCAATTAATCAAGAAAAAATCTAGGCTCATTACTAGCCTTAATCAAGTCCAAATAAACCAATTTAGAGTGAAATTTCTCGGCTGGTTCAACATGCACACAAGGCTAAAATTAAAATTCCAGAATTTGTCAACAACACCACTAATGTGTGTAACTTTACTACCTTCAACACTTCACGAATTTGACAAGCTTAGAGACATCACTAACACCTAAAATTTTCCAGATTTCATGTCCTTTAAGGTTACTTCATTTCAGGTTAATTTAACTTCCATATTGGTTACACTAAGGCTTAAAAAATTCTGCTCACTTATGTCATTAGCAGTCATTCTTTTACAAACACACCTATAACTCTAATTTTCCGGATTCAAAAACACCTTAATAACAACTATCTTTAGCATGAATTCTTAATAAATTATGCTTCAAATACCAACTTAAATCATCCATACAACAGCCCATAAACTACTATTTTCATACATGCAAAAATAGAACAGAAAAGTACCCATTCATTCTCCATTTTCTAGCACATCCTCAACATCAACATCATATATAATCTATTCCAATTCAATCATCATAATCTTTCTATTATAACATGCCATAAAGACCAATACTTTAATTACTTGTTTAGCTCAAGTTCCATCTCAATTCATCAAGTTAACCTAGCCCTCCAGGCATACAAGATCATCACAAATTCAATGTGGAAGTAAAATGATTTCAGAAAAGGCAAAATGATGATAACAGATTATAGCTATCTTTGAGCAGATTTTTGTGTGGATCTTGAGGTGACTATAAATGAAATTGAAGCAAAATTCAGAAGTTGTGAAAGTGTGAGGTTTTTGGTGGTGAAAATAATGGAAAGGACAAGAATGAACACAACAAAAACTACTCCTGTAGTAGCTTGACTCATCAAATGCTAGGTGTCTCCATGTTACATTGGCATATGTCACTAATCATGTAAGCCACTTATCCCCTCTATAAGCTGCCAAATGTCACCCAGTTACTAGTCCATTTGTCATTTTTTTTCATTTTTCAATTAATTACCTATGCCAAATGTCATTCATTTATCTATGCCAAATGTTACTCAATTTATAGGCTTAGTCAAAAACCAAAATATAAACTTTCATTCACTATCAATCATGTAATCCTAGTTCTTTCCCACTTCAAAACCACTACACTAACACCTTTCTTTAGCATTAATTCACCTTCACTGTACTTCAAAATTCAATCTAATTCATCCATAAAATAACTTATAACCTATGGTGTTTATACATCAAGAACAACACATAAAAGTATCCAATTCATGCATCATTTTTTCAATTATAACAATTAATTCCAAATTTACTACTTGTAACGAATCAAACCAAAATTCAAGACATAAACAATACACAATTCACATCATGATCATTTTAAGCCTTTCATACCTCGAAATACGCTAGTTGAGTACATATACTATCTTTGCAATGTGTACAAAATCATAATTCATGTGTGTATGCTAATGATATGCATGTGAATGAAATGCATTTCATAAATGCTCAATGATATGACTCATGTGCAATATTCTAAGGCTCTAGCCCTTAGTATGGAAAACAAGCTATTATATAGAGAACATTTTTAATGGCCAAATATAAGAAGATATATGGAAAAGGCTTGTGCTAAGTGTATTGCGTATAAACAAGCTAAGTCTAGGTTTATACCTCATGGTTTGTATACACCTTTACCTGTACCTAGTGAACCTTGGGTGGATATATCTATGGACTTTGTATTGAGTTTACCTAAGACTAGGATAGGTAGAGATAACATGTTTATTATTGTGGATAGATTTAGTAAAATGGCTCATTTCATTGGTTGCCATAAAACAAATGATGCATCAAACATTGTTGATCTTTTCTTTAGGGAATTAGCTCAGTTTCATGGTGTGCCAAGAACCATTGTTTCTAATAGGGATGCTAAGTTCCTGACTCACTTTCAGAAAGTTTTGTGGGGGAAAGTTGGGTACTAAACTTTTATTTCTACCACATGTCATCCACAAATTGATGAAAAAATCGAGGTAGTTAATAGGACTTTAAGAATCATATATGTTGCGTGCAATTGCTGGGAAGAATTTGAAACTTGGTAAGATTGTTTTAGATTCATAGAGTTTGCATATAATCGTTCTACACGTTCTTCTACAAGTTATTCTCCATTAGAAATTATGTATGGTTTTAATCCATTAATTGTGTTAAATTTGATGCCTTTACCTTTGACTGAGATTGCTAATTTAGATGGCAAGAAGAAGGATGACTTGGTTAAACCAATATATGAGAAAGCGCGTGAACAGATTGAGAAAAAGAATCACATATATGCACAAAAAGCAAATAAAGGTAGAAAGCAAGTTCTCTTCGAATCAGGTGATTGGGTTTAGGTGCATATGCGAAAAGAAAGGTTTAAATAGTAAAGGAAGTCAAAACTTGATGCAAGGGGTGATGGAGCATTCCAAGTGTTGGAACGCATCAATGACAATGCATACAAGACAGACTTGGTAGGTGAATATAATATTAGTGCTACTTTTAATGTTTCTGACTTATTTCCTTTTGACTTTGAATCATATTTGAGGACAAATCCTTTTGGAGAGGGAGGGGATAATGTGAGCACGACTATTGTACTTTGTAAGAGAAATGGAACCAAAGATGAGCCAGTAATGCTAGAAGGACCAATAACAAGATCAAGAGCTAAGAAGTTCAAGAAGCGCTTCAATCCTATATGGGTTGAATTGTAGAGGCACAGAATCTCAAGAGACAATGAGGGCCAATGGCATTATAACTAATTAAGTTAGGCAGAATGTGCAGGAAGACTTTCATTCTTTTTTAATTAATTATTTTAAATTCGAAGTATAGCTTTGGGTAGCCCACTACTTGTGTTTTGGACTTGTTTTAATGAGGCGGACTTTTATGTACATTTTACATATATCGATTTCAAGGGCTAAATCAAAGTTCTAATAGTATGGAGGACTATCATGAAAAGATGGAGATTCCGATGATTAGGAAAAATGTAGTATAGTATATAATAAAAGTTATAATGGCCTAGTTTTTTAGTGAATTGTACGAGAATATAGCCATTGTAGTTGAGTTGTAGCAATATGTGGAGTTAGAGAACATGATACACATAACAATAAAAGGAAAGAGATAAGTTATGAGAAATGGAGTCTAGATCCATAAAACCAAGCTCTTCGTGAAAACAACATTAAAAAAGGGATATGAGTTTATCAAAGAGAAAACTTGAACCCATAAAACTTAAAGAGGAGTTTGACAAAAAGGAAAAAGGTAATTTCAATTTGTCAACCCCCAAGAAATTGTCATATTAATTGTTTTTGATATTTAGGAATATGATATATATCTTCAAATTGTCTTAGTAAGAGAGCTATGGTATTAAGAGATGATGTCAGGGGGAAATAACTCATGACTAAAATGATAATGAGCTTATTTAAACTACTTAAGAAACTATTTGTGAAATTATGGATAAGTGGAAAATTGATAGAGAAGAAATAGAGGTAAAGAGAGCATTGAATGCTGTAGTGAAGGAGGATGATACAAAGTTGTAAAGGAAAAACTTGTTCCATATAAGATGCCATATAAATATAAAGTTTGTAGTACGAACACTAATAGGAGAGGTTTCATTAATTTAGTAAGTACAACATTTGTAGAGAAGCTAATGTTGGCCAAATTGAAACATTTAAGGTCCTCTAAGTTGTAGTAATTTAATGAGTGGAGGGAGATCAAAGTGACTAAAATAATGCTAATTTCAATCTTTGTTAGGAAAAATAAGAATGAAATTATTTGAAATGTGTTACCTATGCCAGTTAGTCATATTTTATTAAGGAGGGCACACCAATATGATAATAAAGTCATACATGATAAGCCTAAGAATATGTATACTTTATAAAGGAAAAAAAAGATAATTACTCTAATATTGCTGACAATTAAGAAGGTCTATAAGTATAAATTGAAGTTGAAAAGATAGGAGAAGTGATAAGACTACGTGAAGGTAAGATTCATGAGAAGAAAAAAAAATGAGGTTGAGAGCTTAAAAGAGAGTAAAAAATAACAAAAAGAGAGTAAGGCTATGAGTGCTTATTATTCTACTAAGTTGAAGAACGTACTTATGTACAAAGAGACTTATTTTAATGCTAACAAACATAACTATTCTCTTTTATATGTCTTTTCTTCTTCATTAGAGGACTTCAAAGATATTTTTTAAAAAGGGGTTCTTAATAAATTACCATTTATTAAAGGGATTGAACTTCAAATTGACCTAATACTAGAATTTGCCATACCCAACAAACATCAGTGTAAAAGAAATTCTAAGGAGATATAGGAGCTTCAAAGAAAAGTGGAGGAGTTACCGGAAAAATGTGTACTCTTGGAAAATCTCTATATGTAGTATTCATGTTACTTATACACTAGAAGGACTATAGTTAGGGTATCTATTTTGATTGTAGTGTTATCAACAATATAATAATAAATTACCAACATATTATTCCTAAATAAAATAATATGTTTAGGATTCTTATGATTTTTTAAAGATTGACTTTAAGGGGGATTATGACCAACAAAAGGTGATGAATGAGAAAATAGGTGGCATAAATGGTTAGGTATACTTTTAGTCTTACAAATGGATAAAGTAAGTTAACATGGTTGAAGAATCATATTTTGTGTGGTATATTTATTATGATTTGTTTGTGATGATATAATAATATACAACAAGAGGTTAAAGGGATGAAATATCCAATTGCCTATTTTAATAGAAAACTGAATTGATCTATCCTACTTACATGATGAATTTGATGTATAATAGTATTAAGGACGTAACAAAACTATCTATAGCCCAAAGAATTTGTCAAGTTTTTAGGGTTTGAGATCGTTAAAGAATTATATGATGACAAACTTGAATTTGCTACTATCTACTTAGCAAGTGGTTTAGTAAGTTTTTAGATTTCGTATAAAATTGAAATCACTCACATCTAAAGGCTATGATTTAGGGTTATAGAATGCTACTGTTCAAATGAACATATTTGATAATTTAAAACATTCCATGAATCCATTTGGTGTACATCCACAAGATAATAGAATACTATGTCTTAATTGACTTCTTTTAGTATTATCCAATGGCTTCCATAATTATAAATCAAAGCGTCAAAGGTGAGAATAAATAATATAGACATGTTCATCGGCAAAGCAAGCTATGGTGAGCTTAAATTAGCATAACTTTTACCTTCCATCCAATGCCTACAATAATAATGAAGCCATTAATATATGTGGGTAAAATTTGCAAGATTAATAACAATTAATTGTCAAATTTACCTTGTCTGTTTTAATTTTGTTACACTATATTTTAATTTTCTTTTTGTCATTAGTAGTTTGCATTAGTCAAGTTTTAATTATGTTTAGTTTTCTAGGAAATGCTTTTTTCATTTTAGGAAAGTTTTATGATATTAATAAATAATAGTAACAACTCATTTAGATATTTTAGAAAATGTTAGATTGTGATTCAAACCTATGGGTATGGTTTTTACTATTACAATAATTTGAGCTAGATAAAGCCTAAAAACACTAATTAAATTGGGTTAGGACTAAGTTTGAATAGAAAAACACTAATTAAATTGGGTTAGGACTAAGTTTGAATAGAAGTAAAATTAATTAAAGTTTTGATCATGGACTTAAATTATACTTTTCTTTAACATTTGGCTAAACTAATTTGACTTCAGATTATTAACTAATCTATTGACCTATGGCTTTGGACCTAATTGAGATATCTCTAAAGATCTTTATCGTTCTCTTTTTATTAAGTATTCATAAAATACAACATATCAATTTTATTCATTAATGTATTTTTAAAGATTTTAGTCATGAACTTGTATACTATGCATATATGTATTAAGCACAAAGCATCATCTAAAGAAACATTATCATATGAGTTTATGGTTAACTAAACTAAAGATCATACAAGGTTTTATTTACTTTTAAAAATAATGATCCTAAGTCTAAACTAAAAAAAACATACAATGCAATTCACTTATTACACACATTTCACCAAATTGGTTTAAGCTCTCATAAACCTTCTTCTTGAATTATGATTGATGTTTGGCCTTTAGATTTTACTTAAATCCAAATTGTGTTTTTTACTTCCCCTTTTTATTAGTTGGGCTTTAAAGAGATGCATGGATGTAAGTCCCTTTCTTAACCATCCAGGTTATTAAAAAAAGAATGTACCTATATATAAGTGTGTGCAATCTTTCTCTCTTAGTCTTGTAACAACATGTTGTGTGAGCTAAAGATGTAAATTGTTTACTACTATGGAATCATTAGCACTAGCTAATCTATAAACCCATCGAGATGAAAGTGAGATTCCCAAAATGAAGAAAGGGTAGCATTTAGGAATTTATACATAAATAAAAGGAAAAAAAAGAAAGTTTATGAGAGTGCCTACCTCTCATTTATACATAAATAAATGTGTGTGTGTGTGTGTGTGTGTGTGTCTATTGGTGTGTGCGTGTGTGCTTATCTTATCTAAGCTTACCCTTTAAGCCTTTAATTCTCTACAACCTTTGCATTGTCATTTTTCTACTTCCTTAATATTTCTTTCCTTCTCCTTTTCTCTCCTTACATTCCCTTCTTATTTGTAGACGTATCTTCTACTCTAAAATATACATTATTTCCCTACTTTAGAGATTTGAGCTTTTGGAAGCCTAATTTCCTTTTCTCTCTCTCTCTTTTTTAAATTTTCTCTATTGTTTTCTACCTTATTTCTTTATTGTCTACCTCTCCTTTTACGATAGGTTCTTTGGCCCTTACTTCAGTTTCTTTTTCATCCTCAATTTTCATCCAAATCTTACCCTTAAATCTTTACTTGATAACTTCATTATTTCTTTGGGTACTACTCCCAGTTATTGTATTTAGTATCCTATTTTTTTAGTAACTCTAAATTCTAACTTTGCTAGTAGAAGTCCTTGGCCTCCCCTTCTTTCTCCTCTTAGTTTCCCTCCAATTGTGTCTAACTAGCTCCCTTTCATTTTTTTGACTCTCTTTTTTTATTGACCCGTAAAACACCTCATGCTATTACCTTAGCTAATCTAAACCTTGACCCTCATAATAAATCTTAGAATATTGTATTATTGATGTTGGTCTCCACAACACCTACTCACTAAATTTCATACCTTCTCTGGTTGAAATGTGGAATCTATAACCTCCCAACTTTTAAAATTTACTAATAAAGGAGTCTTCATGCTTAAAAACTACTTCATAGATATCTTGCTAGAATGAAACTAACAGTGTTTGGAATTCATTCAGTCTCTAAGAGGTTCTTATTAATGACAACAATGTACTTTAGTTAAACTTCAAATATGATGAAGGTTTAAACTCTATTTTAGAATTCGTTCATGAAACAATAATGAGAGGTCTCTTCTTAGAAGATTGAAAGTTGGTTTCGTTCTAGTAAACATTGCCTCTGCTCTAATTTGGACAAATTTCCACAATATGTTTTTAGAATATTAGAATATGAGGAACTAAAACATATTGCTATCTAAATGGGTAAATAATTTTTCTTAGATGAGATAATGGCTAAGATGCAAAGAATTAACTATAACAAAGTTTTTATTGGTTGACTCAAATACTAGTATCCATTACATATGCCTTCTCATTGCTTATAATAATGATAATAACAAATATATGATTTCTACTGATATTACATACTTTTAGATGCTAATTGGGCCTAAGACATTATTTTATTTTATTTGGAAGCTAAGTAGTAAGGTTTCTTAAAGTAGGAACCTTACAAAAAGCAACCTCCTTTCCTCAAAGATTAAAGAATCTTCCAATGCCCCTTCCCAAAATTTGATTATAGCTCCATCGTCTCCCAATATCAACATAACTTTAGAGCCTTGCAACCTAAAATAAAACTAGCAAAATCCTCTTCCACCTCAAATTGACATTCCTTAGTTGTCTTCACCTACTCGTGTTCAACCTAGCTCCTTTATCTCCCTAAAATTAGATAACTTTTTTAGTCACTCCGACCATACAGTTAATTCTAGGACTAAATAATTATAAAGCTCCTAACATCTTGGAATTTTTATAATTCAATGCTCAAGCTTTTAAAATTTTCAATTGAGTGACCAAACTTTTGTAACCTTAACAACTCATTATTAAAGCCCTAATTCTATTAGTAATTTTTTTGACTTGGCTAATGAAATTTTTGTTATCCATAAAATTTAGGCATCCATTTTAAAAAATAATGGCGAACTAAGCATACCCAAAACCTAATTTGAATGACCTACAACTATACCCAATAACCCAAATACCAATTACTGATATACCCATTTCCTATTTACTAATTTGAGCTCTTTTCTCTTCTAGTACTTTCCATTCTCAAATTTCTTCCTTTCTAGTTTCAAATCTTTACCGTCTTTTGAGAGGAGCTCCTGCTGGATCCTAAACTTCTCTAACTATCATTTTAGTTCTGCTTATAAACGTACATTGATTATCTTCTATTAATTGGTTTTTTCAAACTTTCATTCTTTTCACTAATCTGCATCTCTTGATAAGCAATTTCATCCCTTATCTTCTCACATTCATATTTTATAATTCGCAAACTCTCGTTATTAGCAACTGTTTCCTTTAAAGATCCATTTTCCCCTTCGATTTCAAAGATTTCTCCCTCTCCTTTATACTTTGCAACCTAGAATCTATGTCCTTCTTCTTCCCCTTCACTCTCTCTGACTTCCTCTCAAATGCTTGCTCTAATTGACCTAATTTTTCTTCCCTATGTAGGACTTTGACTTCGCTCTACTTCACTACTTCTGCCTTGCTTTTTAGTTCTTCATTAAGGTGTTTCTTTTTACCTTCTAATTATAACTCAAATTCTAATGTCATGGAGATGAAACGTTAAATAGGGTATTTTGAAATTAAATGGAAAATGAGTATTTGAGTAATAGGTATTTGAGTATTTAAGTTAATAGGTATGCTTATGGGTTGTTCAGATTAGGTTATAGGTACGTTTAGTTTGCAACCTTTTTTTCCATATAGACACCTACCTGTCATGGACAACAAAGATTTTGTTATCAAAATTGGTAAATTACTAATGGAGTTAACATTTTTAATTGAGTTGTTAAGGTCATAAAAGGTTAGTCATTTAATTGAAAATTTTAAAATTTTGAGCACTAAATTGAAAAAAATCCCAAAAGATTGGGCATTTTTGAATTTGTTATCCTTTATTCCTATTAATTGTGGGTTATCTTTTAATATTGAGTATTGTTTTAGTGATTATGATAATAACCTTGAAACTAAGTCTAGTTGTTAAGTTTGACTATAAAGGTAAATGAAAAAAAACTAGCATTAAAGGAGTGTTTAAACTCTTCTTTCTCTACATAAATGTTTATGTTTCTTGGAATATAAAGGTAAATATCCCTCTAAGTAAATGTCAAAAATATATTTTCCTTTCTTAAATTATTCCTTAATCTTATCGAAGACTATAATAGTATAATTAATATATCATAGAATCGTGATACTTTTAAACCTATGGTTATTCTCCATAATAAATAACTTATATGCCTTTTTATTTTTCTAATGATATAAACTCCTCTTTTCTTCTCACCATGGTTTATACATCTAATAACTCTTCCACTAAAAAGGGAAAATCTTTATATTAGTATCCTTCAGATCTCTTAGAATTAGTCTTTCTCTCTTTAGTTGGTTATTGGTGATTTTAATTATGTTATTCACCCTATAAATTCCTCATAGACTTCTATCCCTTACAATTCAATATGTTGGATTTTAAAAATACCCTTATAGCTTGTAATTTTAAAGACTTTAAATTTACCAATTCCTTATACACTTGGAGTAATAAGCAAATTGGCTCTTCCTCCATTCAAAGAAAGCTTGATAAGTCCATTTTTAATCTTTATTGGCTTCATTCATTCCCTTCCTCTTTAGCTCTCTTTACTCATCTTTTTATCCATAGCCTAATTCATGTCTCATGTTTAAAAACTCCCTCTAAAAGAGTCTTTTCCTTAAGATACCTTTATTTCATTATTAACTACCCTCTTTTTAAAAATACTATAAAAAAACTTAGCTTATTCCCTTCTACAAACATCTTATGTCTATCAAAGTAAAACATAAAAGATTATGTGATAAGAGATCTAAAACTCCTAAGTTCTCTCATATAAATAATATTAATAACTTTATAAGCTCAATCAAATCTGACCTCCATATAATCCAATCAAACCTCATCTTAAATCCTAATAAAGAGGCTCAAAAACCAAAATTTTGGGAATACCTTAAAGCCCTTGCTGATTATGAATCTATGATAAACAATCTTCTAGGATCAAGTGTCTCAAACAAGAAGACAACAATTCCATATTCTTTTACAATTCTATTCTCTCCATTAGGAATATAACCAAAGTTATGTCCTTTATAAATGAATCTATGTTTATCATCTTTAACACTAACATTGTCAAGTCCATCATTGTTTTCATTGTCAGTTCCTTTAGTAAGGAGAAAATCTCTCCTTCTAACCTTTTCCCTTCTGTAATCTCAAAATCTGTTATCTCTCTTCGCATTGTTCTAAACTTTCGTAAAACCTTTCATCGACTAATAATTAAATTTATATATTTTTAGTTTTGATTCCTTCAAAGCCTTCAGTTCCATTGGTTTTAGTAGTCTCTTTTTCAAGAAGTCTTTGCCAATTGTAGGTTCTAATCTCACTCTAACAGCTACAAATTTCTTCATTTGTGGAAAACAACTTAAAGAGATTATTTTAGTTTTATTTCCCTCATCCCTAAAATCCAAAATGTCTATTGTTTTAGATTTTCACTTTATCTTCTATTCTAACATAATCTACAAGCCTATCTCTATGTTTTTGGCCAGCAAATTTAAACTAACACTTTTGTATATTATCAACCATAACTAATCAATTTTCATCAATGGTGGAAGCATTGGTGATAATACTCTTTTTTTCCCCAAAAACTCCTTAGAGACTATTATATTGTTATGGCCACCTAAGATGCACCATTAAAATTAACCTTTCTAAAGCCTTTAATTATACTCATTAGTACTTTAACCTAAAATATTTTGAGGTTTTAACTGTCATGATAACTTTACTTTTTTTTATACTTGTGTATATTACCTAACCTACCTTTTTCATATTCATCAATGCTAAACCCATTAGATTTTCCAAAACTACAAGAGGCCTTAAGTAAGATGATAGACCATCAGCTTACCTTTTTAACATTTTCATGGAATTCCTTAGCCTTCTAATCTAAAAGAACATCATCCTCAAACCTACTTTCAAGTATCACTGGATATGAACCTCCATAAAAGACACTCGATTAGCTTTTTTTAAAGACACCATACTCTTTTTCAGTGCTAACAACTTTTCTATACAAATATTTTAAATGTATTAAACAAACTTGAAGGCCTATTTTGGCTAAAAGTAAGACCTAAAAAGTCCAAATTTTTGTCTCAAATTATAATGCCAAATTTTTTACTCATGTATCTACACAAACTAGCTTGCAACTAGGTCATCTCTTTGTTAACTAACTTGAAATAACCATTATCATTTCCAAGCTCACATACTATGACCCTCATTGATATTGAAATTTAAGAAGAGAATCACTACTTGGACAACAAATTTATGTCATTTTCTAGGAGACTTCAACTCGTTATTTTATCTATAAATAACTTAAGCATTTATTGATCCTCTTATTTATTAATCCATGCAAAGGTCACTAATGATATTGAAATGAGATTAAGCAATTTTCTTTTTTCTAGAACTACTACAACCTCTAATAAAACCAAAATAAGTTCAAATATTGTTGACATTCCTAAATATGAAGGAGATTTGGGAGTTAAACCTACTAAACATTGAAACAAATTCTTTTTAAAAAAAGGATTTGGAGTATTCTTTTTTTTTAACAAGAGTCTTCCAAGTTAAATGAGTTCACTTTTCATTCTAAAAGAGAAAAGTTTCCAAACCATCTACCCTTACTCTAGCTCATCTTGGACTTGGAGGAACCTCCACATGGTCAGAACTATTTTCCAAAACCACTTATTGCACAACAATTTGATTTGGAATATATAAAACTTTGGCATGGTCCTTGACATCCTAGTGTTTATATATTTAGAGATTTCTTTTCAAAAAGTGGTTTATAACTTTGTTTTCTATCATCTCAACTGAATTTTAAAATTGGCTTCCTATTAGCTCAAGTGAATTTATTGAGAATAAAAATCAAATACCTTCCAATCATGCTAACAAAGGTGAAGAAGCTTCTCTTTAATAGATTTCCTACACAAAATATTCTAAAACATTTCCTTTTACATTTCCTTCTTAAAATCTCATGACAATTTCTTTTCAATTCTCCCTTTCCATGTAAATTTTGTAAATTGTAACTTTGGCTAGCCTTTTACTAACCTTGATAATATTATCTTAACTTTTACACCCCTAACAATCCTTAAGAACTCTCTTTCCACATTGATCAAATGTGCTACTTTCTGACTTACCTCCATTTCTCTCTTCAGCTATTTATGTCACAATTTTTATGATCAAAATTGTCGTTAAAAATGATAGATTTTCCCCTAACCTATTTATAACTTAGCCTTGGAACTTCTTATGAAATGCATCTACTATTGATCTTATCTTAGTTTTATTTACAGGTTATTGTTTCCTAGTTTGCAGGTTTTAGCATTTTTAAGGAATAAGAGGAAAACCCCCTCCTTTCTACTATAACAATTGGAAACATCGCTTTTATTAATTTTTAGGACCCATATTTATAGAAAAGTATAGAAAATCTTCTAACCATTTATGTAGGCCTAACTAGGTCCTCCTTCACATATTTTTAAAAGAAACTAATTATTGACATTTGACGTCATAAAAAACACTAATCAACTACTAACCCTAACTTCCTCACACTAAAAAAAGACATTTTCAAATTTTAGTGCCTATAAAAATTTGCCAAATATTGCTTCTAATTTTCATGAAGAGTCTAATTGAGATAACTTCTTATAAGACATCCTCAAGGATCCTCCTAAAAAGGATACAAATTAGATCATCAAAGTAATTATCCATGTAACTCTTATCATTAAAATATTGCCCCTTAGAGTAAGATTAAAGGCCTTTTTGAAGATTTATCTTAATGCCAATCCAAGCTTGGCATTAAATCCAGGCTCAATCACTAAAGAAAGAAGAGATATTATTATAATATGCTCCTCTCCGAGACTCTCTTTTTTCTTGCGCTTTTGTATTTTTGGATGAAATTTGTGGACAATATTTCTCTTTTATCTTAAGCACATCTATTCTGCATTCATAGTTTTATAGATTTTAAGATCTTGTCAAATTTTATCGTCTAACTTGGAACTAGGATATGGTCTCTCAGATATGTTGTATTAAGGAGTCACCTTATTCTTCTTAATAGTATTTTGCATTCATACCTTTAATCATTAATATATTAATCTTTATATACCAAGAATAAAATTGCTCCTTGTTAGAGCTTAGGTCTTGCTTTTGGATGAAGAAAGAAAAGTGATCATCAATAAGATACTACCTCTAACTCTTTAGAGGTTTATGAATATTTTTTAAAACAATATTAGTGTAAGGTTTTTACAAATAAGAACTATTAAAAATTTAGTTTGACAAGGACAATGAAAAGAAAAAGAATGTTAGCTCCTCCCAACTAATGAAGAAAAAATATTTCATATAACTTGTAAACTCTAAGAATTTAAATCAAGGTTTTTTTTAAACGTTTGTAGTTTATTTTTATGTCAAAATTTCATACTATGTTGGAAATGATGATATGAAAAGTGGCGAATTTTTAATTTAAGATAAAAGTATGACAACAATGAATAAAATATTTGAGGTTAAAAGGAAACAACATGATATTGCAAGGAAAAGTAGAGTCAAAGTTGTAGAAGATGAATTATGATTAAGGGTAAAGATGAAATAAATATTGCATTCTAATGAAGATTAAAAATGAAATTGGTCAAGATAAGATTAAAAAAATATTGTTTATTTATATATAGATCATTATTTCATGCATATTCATATCAATAAAGTTAAATTTCTTAAGTCTTACACATTATCTCTTGTGATGGTGTTAGACATACAACCTCCCTTTCTTTGTGCCAACATCATTTTGTATATTTATTTCAAACTAACTCATAAATGGATCCCATTCTTATAATAGTGGAGACATGTAAGCTTCGGACCATCTTTTACAGACATTGATCATTCGTAAAATACAAATAAAGTTTTATACTGACAATTAATTTTAAAAATTATATCTCATAATTATAATAATGAAGTGATGCAATCAATTTTCTTTACCAAAAAAAAAAAAATTCCAATCTCCATGATTAAATGTCATCCCTAGCTAGCAGATATTTTTCTTTCATACATGGATGCTGCCATTTTTAGTAAACTTTAAATCAGCATATAACTAAAATAGTTAGTTAATGTTCCCTTATACAAATGAAATGGGTGAAAATAATTAAAAGTTAAAATGAAATTGAAAATCAGTCGGCGCGTGTGCTTCCAGAATAAGCAATTCCCATGAAAAAAAGAAAAATGAACATAAATAAGGGGTACTTTATGATGCAACCGAGCAACCCACTTCTGTTTATGTTTCTGACGTCACCCACACTGTCGCTCCTCTCTCTCTCTCTCTCTCGCTAGATACATATGTGTGTAAAACTAATTCATAAAAACTCAGTCCTCTACCTCCTCCTTCAAATCTGCCGCTTGACCCCGTTGACATAAACCCCTACTCTCTCTCCCCGAGGGATTAATACTTCTGTTCTGTTCTTCTAGTAAAGGTCTCTATTTTGTATCTGGCGATGCAGGGACTACTGGACCTTAACCCTCCCAACGCCGCCAACTCATCATCTCTATCAATCGACGCCGCAGAATCCACAGAGACCCGTATCCAACGTCTCATCTCCGACCACCCAGTTATTATTTTCTCTCGATCCTCCTGTTGCATGTGCCATGTCATGAAGAAGCTGCTGGCCACCATCGGCGTCCATCCCACTGTCATCGAATTGGATGACCACGAGATCTCCGCTCTCCCTCCTCCTCCACCTCCGGCTCACGACTCCGACGACACTCCTCCTTCGCCTTCTCGCACTCCTCTCGCCCCCGCCGTCTTCATCGGCGGCACCTCTATTGGCGGCCTTGAGTCCCTCGTCGCCCTCCACCTCAGTGGTCACCTAGTCCCTAAGCTCGTTGAAGTTGGCGCTCTCTGCGTATGATTCATTCAATCATTGCCCATATTCCATCATCATCATCATCATCATATATGTTTTCATACTTCAAACTAGGAAAACGAATATGTGATTTTGTTTATAATCTTTGATTCCTCTGTCTCTTTCGCTCTCTCTTTCTGTTGTTATTAGTATTAGCAAGTGTTGAATTAGATGAAACTAGGTTTTGGTGGGGGGCAGGATATGAATCTGTTTGTGGCTAGCTTTGAACTACTGTTTGTTCCGTGGCAATTAATGTTGAAAGAAGATATGATTTTATAAGATTACAAGGAATCATCAAAGCGGAAGTTTTAGTTTTTAGTAGCGGAAGTTTTAGTTTTTAGTAGCAGACCTGCGGATGTAGAAAGAAGGGAGAAGAAAGTCCGGGGGAAGTAATTGGTGGCTTGAAGTTGAAGAAATATGTATTGTCCCTCCGGAAGTCTGGTTTTTGTTTTTGCGATGCGATCAAATTTCAGATTTGATTAGATTAAGTATGGGATCATGTGTCTTAGTGTAGAGTTTCTAGGGATTAGATGCGCAGAAACCAAGTTTGTCACTTAGTATAGTGTGTGTATGGAAAGAGGAACATTTTAATTTATCTTTTGAAAGGACTAATTAAGAGGACCAATTGCTCCATACTGATTATTTTATTTGATTCATTTCAAGAATCAAGACTGATGGGGTAAAAATTTGAGAAAGAGTTTTTTATCAAGTTGAAAACGGCAAGGTAATAGTAAGTAGTAATATTAGCAGTGGATATTCTGACAAAATTCTCTCAATTATTGCCAAAAAGTAATCCCTCCAAATATTATGAACATTGTATTTGACATGTATAATGTTAGAATTTACAAAGACCTACATGTTCATACGAGAAGAAAAGTTAGACTATATATGAGCCTAAGTGAGGTTTTATCCTAAAACTAATTAGTGATAGGAGGAGTAACCTACTAGATTTATATGTTGGTCTTTTTTCCTCTCTTTCTTCAATATGGGACAAACTCCTACTCTTATAATTCAATACCCCCTCACGTGTGGGTCTAATACGTGATGTAATCTATCATTTCGAAATATTAAGGACTAACATAAGAGCAACCCGCTATGATATTATGTTAGAATTTATAATGGGCCTACAAGCCCACACGAGAAGGAAAGCTAGACCACATATAAGCCCAAGTGAGGTTTCATCCTAAAACTAGTTGGTGATAGGTGAAATAACCCACTAGACTTATATGTTGATTTTTTTCCTCTCTTTCTTCAAAATGGATCAAGCTCTCACTCTTATATTTTAACATATATCTACATGTTATTAATAGGCCCTCGCTTGAAAGCGAGCCATCTCAGTCTTTGAATGGGTGGAGCTTAATTATATTAATGAAGAAGAAGAGAACAATCTTTGCTTAGATGGCATGAAATTTGAGAAGCGGACACCAAACAATAATAATCTCTCAAACGCAAAAGAGATTGTCATTGATGCATGACAGGGCTACGCTTGAGCGCGGTTTAATTTGCTAGCCTGATATTGCCCATCAGATTCATCGATCCGTGTATGTAACTTCCATATTAAAGAAACATAAAGATTGAATGACAACGAGGTCCAAGATCAACACATATATAGAAGCCAACATATTGGAATATTTGAACATGCCCAATAAGTTGCAGCTGGATCATTGTCTACCTCAAGAGATGGTTGGGAATGAAGGTACTATCTTGGCCTTTCAAAAAGAATAAAAGAATGCTTGGTTTCATCTTTAGCCTAGAATATTTTTTCACCTCACAAATTAATTTCATCATATATAAAATGGATAAATGTTATACAACATGGCTCTGCGCTACCATGAATGTGAAAGTTAATCCAAATTCCTCTTCCAACTCCAAGCTGTTTTTCTTGTTTTGGAAAAGATTATGGGCTTGAATGATGATGATACATATATATATATATAATATTAAAAACAAAACTCAACCCATGGAATTGGGACGGGACCCATTTCCTTTGGTTTTGGAAAAGACAAGTATGTGATGATGACGTCAACATCCAAAAACCACAACCACAACCTCTCCCCCCACAACCCCGAGAAGTGCGCTCTTCACTTCAATTTTCTAAGTGACCGAAGCCCACGTGGCAAACATGCATTGGTGATGATATATCACTAACAGTGGGCCCCTAGAATCTTTAGAAGAAGAATCTACGTTCGATTCTCTCTGCGAAACCAAAATCTGGCGTTACTTTTTCTTTTTTCCTATCTAATAAAATGTAACAAGTATTCATTTACCTTTGAGTAAGCAGGCCCATTCATTTCAAGTAATTAGTAACAGTAACAGTAATAGTTAGTTGGGGCTTTTAGTAATTTAATTTAATGTAATTTTCTTTTTAAAATTTTCAATAATTAATTGGAAATTATAATTTGTTAACACAAAAATCTTATATGCAGTCCAAATTGGTTTATGTCCTTGTGTTTTATTAATGCCCTTCATACTCACTCTCCACTACATGACCATGTCCATGTTTTTCTGGAGCAACCCTTATCATGCATTTTACCATATCGCATAATATTCTAGTCCAGACTTTCTCGCCTATACCTTTGCCTTACTTCAGGGCATGGGAACAATTTACGTGTAGGGTTCCCATCGCCTATGCCTCGTTTGAAAAGGAGATATCCTGGCTCTTACCACTAATTTTATCACTGGAGCTTCGTTGCCGGATTCCGAACATAATTTACACATCTGAACAACAGACCATTAGCAAAGATACCAGACCAAAAAAATTACCAGAAGCCCCTAAAATCAGAACAAGAAAAGAAAGAGCATCACCCTCTAGTTTCAATCTTTTTCATTTACTTTCCTGTAATTTGCTACAGTTTGACGCTTCAACCCACTTGGTTATGACGTTATACATAACCCAAATTATGGAAAAGAGGACTCTTTAAACATACGTGGCTGCCAAGTCAGGACTTCTTAGGCTTTTTTTAATCGGTCCCTGACAGTTCTCGTGTACTATTCTTGTTCGTGTTAAATGAATCTACTTATTTTTTCAAGCATATAGACTTGGCCGCAGTCGAAGCCTTCCCCAGATACTCGTCTATCTCGACCAATCACCAAACTCCCAGCATTTAATTGGTGACCGTGACACACTTAGACACTGTGCTTTAATTGATTGATTCCATAATACTACTGTGGTCCCGCCTCCAAGAACATGTATTAAATAAACTAAGCACTGCACAACTCAAACCACACATTAGTTCCACCGTTCTCTTAAGTCCCCAGCCTCATTTATTCTTTGACGTAGGAATAATAATAGGAGGGGCTCGGGTAGACTACCTATAGCATAAATTCGAGTTCTCTCTCTTCCGTTTGAATTTAGTTCAAAACTCAATTGAATATAGATTATTTGATTCAAATTCAAATTAAGTTTAATCAAATTCTAATTTTTTAAAATCTAATTGAGTTAAGTTAATCTAAAAAATAATGAAAGAAGCGACACGGTTTATTTGAATAATTGTTTTAAAAAATTTAAATGCATAACAATTCTTCACGGATTGAATCTATGTTTGTTTAAAATTGAAACCACATGTACATGCAAGTAATGGATTTTTTTTATAACCCAACAAACTAATTAGAGATGGTATAGAAAGAAAAATTGTCAATTAATAACCTAAATTCTGAAGGTCTTTAACTAATCTTTTGACATTTACAATTAATTATTTTGCTTTCTTTGTTACAACAAGGCCATTGCTCTTAAGCTTGGCATGCCAAGAAGAACAATGCTACAAATCTGTTGACTCTGCCAAAAGAACATGTAAAATTGTATGCATGATTGGACGGTCGCAGTTGTAGACTTATTCTCGTTGATGATCGTCATTCTAAGCCTTTGGTTGTTATTACTTCCTTTTTAGGTTTGCTAGGGTTTCCTCTTTCCATTTTCCTCCATTAAGTATCTTAGGTACTAAGGTTGTTGTACTAGTTCTCTAGTTGAATTTGTGATCTTAGTCTTGTTTCATTGAACAATCAATGTTTTCCAATTCATGTAGTTTTAAACTGTTCTTTTAGGTGCACTAACTTCATTGCTTTGTAATTTTCTAACATCCCGAATTTGGATTCACTGAACTCCTTTTCAATTAACCTGATTGCTCTTTCACGCAAATTTGATTTCTTTCTGTTGCTAGGCGCCAACTTTATTTTTAATTCTTGGTCATTGTGTCTTGCCTCTTAAGTATCCAGACGTGTTTGCTTTTGTTCATATTCTATATATTTGCTCTTGCCATTGTTACCAAACCACAAAACATTTTTTTTTCAAGTCAACTTTTTGCCTTGGTTTTAGTAACAATATATATTGTTGGAAGCTCTTCAAATTGGTTTTACCTTCAAATAAGTTTTCAATTTGTCGGAAAATCTTCAAAGGTGGGGTCTTTTGCTCATTTTGTATAATGGTTCAAAGTCATTTCTAACTTCTCTTTGTGGCTCCCCTTCGTATGTTCTTTCACTTCTCGTGTTGTTTTAGGCAAGAGGAAACCATTATTGGAACATCTAAGTCTTGATATGCCTACTATCATTTAAGTGGTGTGACTAATTTTTAGGGTTAGGGTTAGGGTTTTTGTGGGATTAAATGTGGTTTATATATTGATTGGGATTTTATGATTTTCCCAATTGGTATAGCTACATCTTCATTTTTTTTAGTCATGCTATCAAAATTCTCTATTGGTTTTTTAAACATTTCCCTTGATTGCTTTCTTTTTTCCTTTTATTGTTGCTATTAATTTTTTTAGTGTTGTTATTAGTATGCCTTATTTGATTTCTATTTTTAACCACTACAAGGAAAATATGAATTGGCGATGGAAAAATAACGACAGAAAACAAACCGTTGCAAATTATTAATAATTTTTATTTGTTCATTAGAAAATTTGACGAGAAATTAGAATTTAGCGACGGAACAATACCGATGGCAATTAAGGCGGGAATTGATGGCGGAGTAATTAAGTTTTGACTTTTCTGACGGAATATTAGCTACGAAAAATTCCGTTAGTAAATTTCCAACCTATATGTCGTTGTCTGCTTGTGGTTGAATATTATTAACTTAAAGAAAAACCAAACGATGTCATTTTGGTAACATTAAAACACACCCGAGACCCACCCTTCCACCCCCTCCACCCAAACCGTCAGCTCTCCTTTTCTCTTCTTCTCCTCCCTGCTGTGTGTTATCCTCCGGTG
>JANVCL010000008.1:33793927-33812373 GCA_026546855.1 Erythroxylum incrassatum
ATAAATGTTCTTCAAAATAAATGGAATTTAATGATTTTCCAACTACCCTATAAATGTGTATTTATTGCTTTCTAAATGCTTGAGAATGTGCCATTTGTGGTTATTGTGAACCTTGGGAATAAATTCTAATTGTTGCATAATTGTAGTAATTGATGTGTTTGAATGAGCTATGAAATGGCTTTGATGCTTGTGTTTGAATGAGTTATGAAATGGCTTGATGCTTGTGTTGGAGTGAGTTATGAAATGGCCTTGATGCTTGTGTTTGAGTGAATTGTGAAATGATTATGTAAAATGCATAAGAAATATGTTATACCCATGAAAAACAAGTTTTAGAAATGTGCCATTTGGGCAATTGATTTTCAAGTCATGAATTACATGTTAAGTGGGTTTGTGGTGGTCTGTTCTGTCAGTCAAGTGCACTTGTCTAAAGGCTTCTCTCGCCTGCTCGCTAGAGGCATGGAGCTTCTTCACGGACTTCCTTAAGATCATGATTACGCAACACATTAAGTGGGATTGCGATAGTATGTTCTGTTCACGGCTACGCAAGGTCATTTTATAGAATTGCGTTAGTACGTTCTGTTACAGACTACCCAAACCATTATAATGTGTTTATGCATTATGTTTTGTGTATAAGTTTGATGAATATATGAATTGTGTGTTTTGCAAATTGGGTGATATGTTGAGAATTTGAGGAATATGTGTTTAAATGATTCCACATGAATTTTGCTATGATTATGAAAGTTTTAAATGGTTTTTGCTTGTTACCAATTATAAAAATGTTACCCATGAGTGTTAAGCTCACCCCCATTCCTTCCCATCCGCAGGCGATGAGCAACATTTCAAATGATCGAGTCAATCGTCAAGGCATCACTCCAATTTGCATATTTTGTTCTTTTGAAGCTGGATTTTGTAGAACAATGGTTTAGTTGCATTTTGAGGAATTGTATTTCTTGTCACGTTTGTATTTTGGGATTATGTTATAAAGTGGCTCGAAATTTCCACTAAAGCGTTATAACACTCTTCTTTTGATGTGAATGAAACATTCATACATTATGGTTGCTTATGGCATTTCATGTTGTTGCATTGCAAATCTTAATTTTTCATGTGGGTAGGAATTTGTGTTCTGGCTTTGAGAGGAAAACTTCTCTAATCTAAGGATAATTCGACCAAGTTGTCTTTATAGAAGTTGTAGCTTGTTCTTTTAGCTTTCTAACGATATAAAGTTTGCAATTTTTCGATGTGAGAGTTGAAAGATATGACCGTTTGAGTAAAGAATGTCGTGCAGAAAATGTCACCTGAAGGTTACAAGGCCAGACCGTGTGAAATCACACGGGCTGTGTTTTCCTGGTGCAGGAGCGCCACTTTCACTCGCAGGTTACACAGCCTGACCGTGTGAAATCACACGGGTCGTGTAAAAATCACACGGAATGTGTAAAAATCACACAGCCCGTGTGGTTCTAGTGTAGGAGCTCCACACATAAAAGCGATCGAAGAACAAACTATCAACTCTCATGATACTACTACCTTTGGGTGAATAGATCACTTGAGCAACAACCTTCCTCTATCTAATGCCTTTATACACATCTCAAAATTTTATATAAGGCTAACATCTTTGGGGCAGAATAACCAAACATAAAATCAAAGACATCCCCAACATGTAAGCAAAACAATTCAAAATGTTGACTTGAAATGCCACTTTGGTGACTAAATTCTCATCAGCATCCAAAAGGTCCACAAACACAAGGGATATATCTTTATGTCATCCCCACATTCTTTATGGGCATACTATATGTGACAATGCAACCTCAATAAATGCTAAAACCCGAATGCACAGTCTCATTGTCACACACGCGTGCTGAAAACACTCTTTGAAAACTTCATTTAAGACCTTCATAAAAGAAAAATCTCAGTAGAGTCACTATCGTGCGTCACCGGATACTAAACCGACCTCCTAAGACACGAGAACCTCATGTATCTCCCTTATGGCAAGTTCACTACACGAAATTCACTCAGCTTCAGAATGTCTCAATTCTTTTTTTTTATTGATTATCATGCAATCCTGAACACTGAAAATGAGACTTGAGACACGAGACCCTCATGCATCTCCCTCATACGTGGTTCGAAGCATGAAAATTCAATTGAAATCAAATTTAGAATACCTTAATTCCTTTTTCTGGAGTTAAATTTTAGTTTATTATTAACGTAATAAATTCAGAAAATAGAAAAAAAGTTACTTTATAACTTTTCTGGACCCAAAAATTGACCCGAAATACCTCGGGGTACCTTATGGAAAATCTAAAATTTGGGGGGGGGGGTTTAGTATTGTAGCTAACGCCAGCAGGTGTCCATACGGTTGACGTCAGTCACTAACATCAATGCACGTGCAAGTGCACGAACGCGCGAACATTGTGCGCCGACACGTGTCGCGCATCCGACCTGCTATGTGTCCGCCATGTGGATGGTTCGGATAGGCGCGTGTTGCGCACGCGCCCGTCGTTCCACGAGGGTCGATGTGCGGGTCGTGAATCGTGTGTGCGCCCGTCGCTTTGTGGAGCCGCGTCATATGTGCCAGCCTGTACACGCCCCTCGCTGCTACTGTAGCACAGGCCCCCGATTGTCTCCCTCTTCTCCGACGCTGAAAGCGATTTCTGACATCCCGGGAGCCCATTTTTTGCTTCGTTCGGCCCATTTTGACCCGTTTTTCATAGCTAACCTTATGTATATCACTTCTACTTAATTATATACGTAAAAAAACTTTAAAACGAATCAAAAACCAAGAAAAACCATATGAGATGAAAAATCGAAAAACATTCGCTTCCGGCAATCCGATCACGTAACCACTCTGATACCACATGTTATATGCATTGTGAGCCTTATTATGTATCCCGGATCTACATGAAAGGATTAAAACGAAGGTAATGCGAAATACCAAGATTTTGGTTCCATCTCTAATTCTGATGTCGATTCTGAGCTCCAAACATCTCCGAATTTCCCAGGACCTTTAGTGGAAAGTGATCATCAACTCACGGGCTGAGTCTTTCTACAGTTTTCTCAAATCACGAGCTTCCCTAACGGTTCAGGAATCCTTATGCTCGTGGATGATTTCTTTAGTAACAGCAAGAGACCTTAACTTTTATATAGCTTCCATATCGGGCTTCCCCATCACAAGGCCGATATGGACCTGGTCTACACTAATCGAGACTTATTTTTCACCTAGACTTCGACCCATTAATCTAGATTATTTATTGGGCCACTTTATTATCTTTATCTACAGCAAATGGCACAACTTAATCGATTATTTATTTAAAAACTAAAATTGCAATTAATGTTAGTCCAACTTTATGAGACATGGACAAAATTGTCCTTAAGGACAAAAATGTCTTACAACTCTCACAAAGCGAAGAGTTTTTTATACTAGGGTTGTTGTGTTGTGTTGTGTTGTTTTTTTCTTTTCTAAGGTGGTTAGGTATGATCCTCCATATATGAGTTTTGTTTGGTAAATAACTTATCAATCATTTTTTGACTTATTGAAAGGATTTAACTATTTGACCATGTTAAACTACTGATAATTATGTTTGGTAATCAGCTGATTGGGTTGGCAAATTGATCTCAATATGCTAATTTTGAAAATGCTACTATGAGAAGCGTTTTTCTCTGACGACTGAGAAATTAAAGGATTAAAAGGCTATTATATCCAAAAGTTATTACAAATTAGAGATAGAGATAAAGATATATAAATTTTCTCTGGCGGTTGAGAAATTAAGGATTAAAAGACTATTATATCCAAAAGTTATTACAAATTAGAGATAGAGATAAAGATATATAAATTTTACTTAATTCATAAAAATTTTAAAATGTTAATCATTAAATTAAAAAATAAAATATTAAATTAAAATTTTCAAAAAATTAAATATGTTAAATTTATTATCTCTAATTTTGTTACATTAATTACTTTTGTATATATTCGATATTTAGGTCTTTTTTATATCAATATTTAGTATATAATATTATTATTACTTGTATATTGTGTTTAATTCAATTCAATTTAATCTAAAATTAATAAGTCAAATTTAAATCAATTATTTTTATATAATTTTAAATTTTACAAGATTAATATAAACAATTTTTAAAATAATTTTATTTTAATTTAATATAATAAAAATATAGTTCCAATTTTTAAATTTTAAAACTTAAAATTAAAATAACAAAAAATTCATATTTTTAAATTAAATCGATATCATTTTTACAAACTCAATTTCATATTAGGTTCGTTAATGTTGCATTTCAAAAAAAATTCCTAGTATGATCCGACCAAACTCATTCTCAAGCTTATTTTTAGTAGCATTTTAGTGATATCTCAAGTTCTTCAATTGACTCTTCATGGTGCAAATAAAAGAGGATCTAAAGAAGTTTTTAATCAAGTTCATTTATCGTTGATAAGTATTGAGAGGGCTTTTGATGTTCTTAAGGTTTGATTGAAGATATTAGAGAAAATGATGGTGTTAGAATTTTTTTGCTCTATCTAAATTATTATGAGAATTTAAAGATTTTGCACAAAAATCTTTAAATAAACAAATGATGTTATCCGTTGGTCAAATCAGCTATGTTAATCCGTTTTTAGTTAACCGCTGATAAAATCAGCTAATAATTAATACAATCCACTGATTATCAAACTGAGTCATAGTCTCTTTCGTCCTGTTTCCCATTTGATTCAAATATAAGGTAAAGCAATAATATGGTCATTGCCCTATTATACACCAAAGGTAAAACAAATCTCTTAAGTGTAATCATAGAATCACTCTCTTTCCTCCCAACAATCATATATGTAATTACTCGATAAAAGTGTCAAACGACAGGAGATGCTATTTATGTAGAGTGAAATATGTGCTTTGTTAAGTTAGGATAATAATAATATGAATTATAATAAATATAATGAAAATAGAAATAGATGGGACTTCCATTTCTCACTATATTAAGAGTATAAAGTGTTGTCTCAAAAAGGGATATAAAAGTATTATTCGTCAAATCATAATATATTACCAATAATCTTTTTTCTAAATAGGGTCATGCCTAAATGCACCACTCAAAGTAGAATCCTAAAATGTATTATGGGTTGTGGCATTATGCTTTTGACCATAGATCTCTCAGTAGTAAAATTATTCAAGTGCACAAAATATATGTTTTGAGATAGGAATGTGTCTCAAGCTATGGATCTTGTGGATAATTTTTTTTAGTTTTAAATATAAACATGATCTTGGACACATTTATATCCGAACCATGATTTTTTGTAGATATTTTTTTAAAATTTCACATACAAACACAATCTGAGATATCATATATGGGCTTGCCCATGCCAAGTTCGTCATTTAGTGAATGTTTTTCTTTGGCCTGTTCATTGAATTGTACAAATCAATTGCTTTTTGAGTTTCCTCTTTAAGAGCATTTTTGGCTTCCCTTTCTTATTGACTATAAAATCAAAGCGCAAAAAAAAATCAATTAGAAATATAAATCTATTAAACCATTATTATAACAAAATTATTGAAATTAAATCCTACAAAAATGTTTATCATTGAAAATGATTTAAAGTAAAACTTTAAAGTACTGAAAAAGAATAGTAGGATTGCCTCCCAACAAGCGCTCTTTTAAACTTCTTACAACTATAATTTCTTCTTTTGTTCATATAAGGTACATTTACGGATAATCTCACCTGTTAAATAGTTAGAATAATTAGCAAATTAAGGGGTGGAATCATATACCTCTACAAAATATAGTTTATTAAGGAAGGTTTCATCATGTCACCTTCAATCAGCTCCTTTGTATTTGTACTTTTTACGTAGGATAAGTGGTATGCTACTAATTTCTTGTCTCCTTTCTTTTCCTTAATCTCTAAGTCAAACTCTTGGATTAACAAAATCTATCTAATAAACCAATGTTTAACATCTTTGTATAATGATTCATATAGACTATAACCGTTGGATAAGATGAGATAAAATATAAATTTTTCAAGTGAAAGATTACATCTAAAAACTATTTTTTGATTATTATATAATTTTATTAGGCATTAATCAAAGTTTTTTTTAGCATAATATATTAGTTGAAAATTCTTATCTTTCCTTTACTTAAGCACCATTCTAATAATAAATCACTTGCATCACACATTAGCTTAAAGGGAAGATTCCAATTTGATACTACTGTATGAAAGCATCAAAGTAAGCTAGCAAGAAAATAAATGGAACATCTTTAGGCAATAAGTTAGTAAAGGGCCAAGCTATTGATAAATGTTAATTGCACTATGTTCTTGGTATGTTTCAGAGATCATTTAGCTTGTGTTTTAATGATTTATATGGGATTTGGTTCTTAATTTTGGTTTATATTTTATTTAAAGACCTTTTTCTAGCTCTCTAATGAAGAATGAATGAATTCATGTATAATTGAGTTATAATGATTATGAGATGATTTTAGAGGAAGGAATAAAAACCTAGCAGCAACATGGACTAAAAATGGGGGCAGCATGAGGATTAATATGGATATGTGTTTTAGAACATGGGACAAATATAAACCCATGTTCTAAACACATATCAATATAAGTCCTTATGTTTCCCCCGTAAGGAAAATATAGGACCTTTTTTCTGGAACATAGGACTAGTAGGGACCCATATTCAACTTATGTTTATGTCGTTTCATTTTCTTTCTTCCTATTTTCAGCTAGAATAATATAGGATCAA
This sequence comes from Erythroxylum incrassatum, assembly GCA_026546855.1. Lineage (NCBI taxonomy): Eukaryota > Viridiplantae > Streptophyta > Magnoliopsida > Malpighiales > Erythroxylaceae > Erythroxylum > Erythroxylum incrassatum. The sequence continues at coordinate 33,800,653 of JANVCL010000008.1, forward strand.
TATGGAGTCATGTTAGACTCATGTTGGTAATAATTTTTACGAAAGTATTTGTGAGGTGTGTAAAGTAACACATGGTCGTGTTTGAATCATTTTGACCAAATTTCTAGATTTTGTGATAAAAAGACAATAAAAGAGAAGAAACAAGGAAAAGAGGCATATGCAAGGACTAGAAATCAATCCCAAGGTAAAAGAGACTCAAGAGCACATCAAGGAGAAGCAATCTTGGAGAAAAGAAAGATTCCATTAAGATTAATCAAGAATGATTAAGATTCAAGAAGTATGAGCTCATTCTTATCTCTTATTTTTTATTGTTTTTTATAGGTTTTCTTTATTTTGTCATGAACTAAATTAGGATATATATTTAGATATGATGAAACCTAAAAGTTATGTTATGAATTGATTTCTTTGTTTAATGAAAGTTTCTAGTTTTCTTGGGGATTGTTCATGTTTATATATTATGTTGAACTGAATAATCAGATTTATACATTAAGATCGAGAGATTATTTGTATGCTTAAATCACAACATGTATGATAAGGATTATAAGGGTTTCTTGGGAGAGAAATACATGATCTTTTTGAGTTAGGTTGAAATCTATTATAGGAATTCACAAATTGAGTTAATGCATTCTTAAATTATTTTGATTAGAAAGATATTTTGGTCAATTTAACTTTAGGATAGGGACTGTATTGCTTAAGAGAGAATATGCTTGTAACTGAGTCATTCCTGTCGATCCAAGTAACTAGGATTAATCATCAAATTAAGATAAATTTACGCATAGTGAACTTTCAGGAGGATTCTACATCTAAGTCTTATCTATTCCTTTAGATGATTAACTCTAATTTGTTATTTTAGTTAGTTTGTTTTCTTTAAATAAGTCACTCATTTAGTTAGATTAGATATTGGAAAGACAATTAACACTACTATTCATAGTTCTCATAGGATCTACCCCTACTTATTAGTACTAGTTATAACTATGTTATGCACTTGTGGTTAACATAAAACACATATAAAATATCTTAGAGAAGTCCTTTATAAAACATCTATACTAATATTTCTTAAAAAAAACTCATAATTTCCTTAATCTATGTAGGTGGTGATAGTTGCTCAATTACTTCAACTTTTTCCTTATTCACCTTGATTCCTCGATATGGGATCTTAAGCCTTAATAGTACCCATTTTTTTAACCATAAAGTGATACTTTTCCTAATTTTACACTAAATTGGCTTCCTTGCACCTTTTAAGCATCTACTCTAAATTATGGTGCCTTTATAAGAATCACCAAAAAATAAAAAAATCCATCTATAAATACCTCTACAAATTCTTAATCCTTGAAGATAGCTATTATACACCTTTAATTTGTTATAAATGCATCATTGCATAAATCAAATGGCATTCTTAAATATGCAAATGTTATATATAGACATGTGAATGTAGTCTTTTCCTGATCCTCATGTGTGATTATACTATGAAAGTAGTTTGAATATCCATATGAGGAATAATAAGACATATGCATTGAAAGTTCGTCCATCATTTGATCAATGAATGGTTGAAGGAAGTGGTCTTTACACATTGCATAATTTATTCTCTTATAATTAATGTGTATCCTCAGAGTAGTGACAATCCTTACTAGAATCAACTTGTTCTTCTTATTCAAAATAATTGTCATCTCTTCTTTCTTCTGAACCACATATACAGGACTCATCGAAGAGAAATTACAAGTTGGATAAATCATACTTAAGTAGTTTAATGGTTTCTACTTTCATGGAACCCTTTATATTCAGATTCAATCTCCACTATAAGTTATACGACATGTTTATTACTTTCTTCCATATAGACTTTATGAGTATAGTAGGAAGGATTTATCCCTTTTATATCTAACGTCTTCCATGTTAATGCCTTCAAATGTGTCACACTATAAAAACTTCTCTTTTTATTAATTTATTATCTAAACTAAAATAATCACTAATGACTTTGAGTTTTTTTTCAAAAAAGGTATATTAAAGATGATGTAATAATTGCTAGAACTTCAAGATTAGTGTTTCCTTTATGTATGATTCTACTTTTTCTTAGTTTAAGACTAAATCCTCTTTAAGATCCTTTTCTTTGTAACATTTTCATTCTCCTCCAAATAGGCTACATACTATTAAGTGACCATTTCACCACAATAGTTTAAGCTGTTGTGTGAGGCCAACTTAATTGGTTTTATATACTCACTAACACACCCCCAAGTGAAAGTCCTTTAGGCTTGAAACTTGCACATGCTTACTCTACCTTATGGTGAATAATAGGTAGGTGGTAGGATTTGAACTCATGACCAAATAATATCGCGCTTCCTCGAGCTCAAGTTCAAGCTTGGACTGTGTAGACGTTCGCCAACTTGAGGGGTCGTAACAGAGCCCATGATGAAGCCCACATCATAGATCAATATATCTGTATTCATTGTAATCACCTAATTGGATTTGTCAATGGTATAGATTTGCAATTGTAGATATAGCTTAAGTTTAGGCACTCAAATAGCTTAGAATACTCTTACATATAAATTCAGAGTTCATCCTATAATAAAAATACACTTTAATTCATAGTCTCTTACTTACTCATGTAATTATTTATTTTCCTTGTCAATTTTCTCTCCTTTCATGATATAATACTCCAAGGTGTCCTTACGTAAAATTATGTTAAAGAACCAAAGATTTCAACATCTAATACATTAAGAGAATGATAAGAATCATCACTTGAGATGTAGTGCTTCATTGCACTTGAAATCTTGAAAATCAGTTCTTCATCTTTACCCTTAAATATCAAATTCCTTTTATAAACATTTATTGTGGCTTTTGCTATAGAAAGTAAGGGTCAATCTAAGATTAAAGGTACCTCGATATTTTTTCCATATAAAAAATAACAAAATAAAAAAAATAAGCCTACCAACTTTAACAAAACATATCCAATAATGCCTTTACAATTCTTAATTGATCTATTAGCTAATTGTAAACTTGTCTTAGTTTAGGTTCCTCCAATTTCAACTTTTAAAAAATAAAGTAGGGTATCAAGTTAGTGTTAGCTCTAATATTACTTAATGCCTTATAAATAGATAAACTACCAATAAGGCAAAGAATATTAAAATTTCTTAGATATTTTAGCTTTTGTGGTAGCTTGTTCTAAAGGAAACTAGAGTGCTCTTCATTTTATATAATAGTTTATTGTTACTCTAATTCACCTATTGGTTATAATCTCTTTGAGGAACTATACATACTTTGGCATCTACAAAAGAGTCACAACGAATGCATACTTTACCTACGAATACTTCAATTTGTACCCAATCACTACCCTATGAGTAACTCCTGAAAGGAACCGATGAATGGAGTCAAAGCACATGATCAGTATCCGAGATATCCTTGAGTAGCTTAAGTCAAAAGATATTTTCACCATTGCTATGATGAGATGATGAGACTATCATTGACACTGGAATATTGTCTCATAGTAGTCAATCCAATGTACTTACTACTTTAGTAAGTATCCACATGTTAACTCTAAATAACTCATGTCTACAGCTTATGAGATCTATTGCTAGATTCAATTAAGGAGTATAACATGTGTTAGTCTATCCGGATTAATGATATCTTATTTCATTAATCATATAACTAAGGAAAGTTTAGAAACTAACATAATTACACATGATAGGAATCTCATTATCATGATCTCATCAAGATTTCCTCCATGTTATGTTTTGCATCAAGGACTTCAATAAATCAATTTAAGATCAACATCAAATCCATAAACGTATGAACATCGAAATAATGAAAATTGCCTTTATTAATTATAAAATGATTTGTACAATAAGTGCTAAAAGTGATTGTCTTTAGAGTACTTCTCTAACATGGGTAACTTACGCCATGATTCAACTAAAAAAACGTTATTTTATAATTTTAATTTTAAAAAATTATTTTAAAAGAATTGGTGTGGCTGGCTACCATTGCCATCCCTATTCTTCACTCGTTTCTTACTGTGCAAAAAGAGCAGGAGAACCTATGTTTTGAAATTAGATAGTGAGAAATCATGTCAACGTATATGAAAATGTAGTTTTGTGGATTTTAAACTCTAAATAGGGTTTTTAATCAATTAAAGTCATAACTAAATTAAATTAGGTTTAGTATATATATATTTATATAGCACAAATTTGTTTTATCTATCTTCCTGTTAATCAATAATGAATTAGTTTCTTTTAACCGTCAAGAATATAGACACATTTAATTGGTCAACTCTTAAAAATTGTTATATTACTTTTACATGCGAGGTCTTAATGTAACTATACTATATGCATGCACAACAGAGAATGAGGAAAACTAGTGAAAAGAAAAGGACCTATATATTTAATTAAGTACAAGCTAATTAGCAATATTTGTAACTCTGAAATTAAATAGAAAAAATCAGTTAACATTTATAACTTCTTTTGAATTTATGTATCAAAAGTTCAATATAGAAAAGAGAAGTCAAATCTTAAAAATTGATAAATTAAGGAATAATTAAATATATAGTTATATATATATATACGTAAGCATAACCAGCTGATATCGCATCTCATTATTAAATAATATCATCTAATCTCAAGTCAATTTTGCAGAAGATTATTAAAAATTTCGGACTTGCTATCAATTTTTTAAGTCTGAAATTTTACTTCATTTGCTGTTCTAGCCTATTGTTAAAAGAAAAGGAGGATTTGTTAAGTCACGGATCCAAGTTGCTTTCAAAGTAGAAACAAAATGAATAAAGGGAACGATGAGCTGGAAGCAGAATGGAGGAAAAGAATTGGTATAATAATGAATGATAAAGCTGAAAGGGACGAATGGAAGTTAATCAGACGAGTGCCTTTTTACATACATTATGTGCCTTGGAACTTCGGAAGTGTAGACCGAATGAGAAGGAAGACAAAAACCACCGTCAACACATTAACAGGCATATCGACAATGTATCTCCAGAAACCAAAATTGGGGTCTATTGTATGTAGCGTTTTCCTGTATATATGGTGGTGCCACATAGTCCCTGCGTCCCAAACTATTCTTCAAAGTCCTACATTAATTATCTATCCCTGCTGTGATTATGTTGATTTCTTTCAAGAATTAAATCCTTTTTTGCAACTGTTTTTAAGATTTGGATTGTCAAATGGAAGTAGCACTTGACTACACACACACACACATACATATCACCGTGAACTGAAGCAATGGATTATAATATTTCTTTTTGGTATCTACAGATTGATGAAGCTGCATGGATGGTAATTATGATGTGCATGCTCCAAAACCGACTTTAGTTATAACGTTAATGCTAAATGCCCAATTTTATGAAGTCTAAGCCATCCCCACAAGCAGAACCCCCCTCTCTCTGTAAATTGCAATTCATGATAGGTTGGGCAGCAAAGCATTGGGGACAACTTTTCAAGTAAAATAAAATCCATCCATGATCTGACAAGTTTAGTGTTTTTAAACTACAGATTGTTTCTTATACAATACTACACATCAGAGAATTGGCAGGAACAAATTCATGAGAGTACCTGAAAGAAGAAACATATAGATTAATTACTTCCTATGAGCATGTCTGCTAGAATTCAATCACTGAACCAATCATGTTCAGTGCAGTGGGAGGAAAGTGGTTTTGCTTTTTAACTCTTTTACCCATCCTCGTTAAAAGTCTGTAATCAAACTTCCTATCATTTCTTTCTTTCTTTCTCTTTTTTTTAACCATTTAGGGTGTTGATTATTAGTTTTCTCCTCTCATTTTCACTAAATCTGCTACTTTTCGAGGGAAGGGAAAGTTGGTGAGGCTAAACAAAAGGTTTAAACTTTCTAACTTTATAATACGGGTAAATTCGTATTATAATTATGCTAGCAATTATGGAGATAATTATGTTTTGTAGGATTGGAAAGAGAACAAAGAAAAAGACAAGAAAATGCACGTCAGAATAAGCCTGTTGGCTCGGGTTTTGGTTTTTGATGATGGCTAAAGGACTTGAAAGGAATCATCTCTCCTTCACATCTGTTTACTATCTCTCTTCCTTTTTTCTCTTCTCATGTCTATACCTATTCATATAATAATTGACACGGTGTTAGATCAAGTTTAGTTGTTATATATTCATGTATTTTGCTGGCTTTTGTTGAATCTTTTCCCAGGTGTGATCAACGTTCTAAGCAGCGGTGTTCAAGGTTAAAGGAGGGTGGTTGATTTTAAGGTTTGGCGCTATTCCACCCATAGTTGGATTTACTTTTCTTGTTCTTTTGTTGATTGTTCTTCATTCTTATGAATACTTCTCAATTCTCAAGGTTATGAAGTCCGACGGAAAGCAAGTTGTATTGTGGAGCTGACTTGGCCAAGGAAATACTTACCTACTTTCAGGAGAACCTAAACTTTAGCTTCCTTCATCACTTTCCACCTTTACTAACCTTACTAAATCAGGGTTTATTCATTGATCCCAGAGCAATTTGTACCCCAGTGGTACAGTTATAACAAGTTAATGAGCTGGGCCTCATGAATTCATTTTGTAGTTTGTGTCATCGTCAATGAACAAAGCCCTCAAATTTAATGTAGAGAAAGAGAATGAAAGAGTTGATAATGGAAGAGAATATGTCCAATTTGACTTCTGCATCTGGAGAACTAAGTGCTTCTTCAGCCGGTGACAGGTTCGAAACTGCCACCATTTACCAACAACCATCCTTTGCTTCATCAAATCAAGCCCCACCAGTACAAAAGAAGAAGAGAAGTCTTCCCGGAAACCCAGGTGCAAAAGCAAAGCCATGTTCAGTGGACTTTTTTAGTAGTTTCATGTATATTTATAACCTTAATTATATTGTTATTGGGACTTCAATCAGATCCAGATGCAGACGTTATAGCTTTGTCTCCTAAATCTCTACTGGCGACACATAGATTCATCTGTGAGATCTGTAACAAAGGGTTCCAAAGAGATCAAAACCTTCAACTTCATAGAAGAGGGCATAACCTGCCATGGAAGTTGAAGCTAAGAACAAACAAAGAGGTGAGGAGGAAAGTATACGTGTGCCCAGAAGTTACGTGTGCCCATCATGATCCATCAAGAGCTCTCGGAGATCTTACCGGGATCAAAAAGCACTTTTCCAGAAAGCATGGTGAGAAGAAGTGGAAATGTGATAGGTGCTCAAAGCGTTATGCTGTTCAATCTGACTGGAAAGCTCACTCCAAGATTTGTGGCACCAGAGAGTATAGATGTGATTGTGGAACCGTTTTCTCTAGGTAAGTACGAACAACAACCAAAGATTCCAGTCCAATTCCAGGAACAAAGTAGTTTAGACTTGTTGTTATCCTCTTAGTTCCAAGGTTTATTTTAGTAGCTCTAACAATCTACAATGCGCTACTCGTCTGCTCCTTCTGTAAAAACGTAATTAATAACCTGTGTTTCACATAATTTTATAAGGTACGTTGCCATAACCTCGTGACGGGTACGTTGCCATAACCTCGTGAAGTTCAGACAGAGAAAGTAACTCTTTTTAAGTTGTAAAATTCTCTTAAAAAAGTGCAAAATTTTTTAATGCTTATATCTACTGTGGTTTTGTCCCTATGGAAAGAACAAGAAAAGAAAGAAAATACAAACAAAAAGTTGACACAAGAGAGAAAGATGTACAGAGGGTGTGGTACTTCAAACACTATTTGCAGCATTTTGATGGGTGTACAGTTTTGTTCGTATGTGTTTGTCTTTATGGTTTCAGGAGGGATAGTTTCATCACTCACAGGGCATTCTGCGATGCCTTAGCAGAAGAGAATGGCAAAGCAATCAAAGCAAACCCTCTTCTCTCTTCCCATCAGCAACAATATGGTTCCTCAACTTCTCATATAATTAACTTGCATGCCCTATCTGTTAAAAGCGAACAAGAAAGTCACCATCTTTTTAATCCTGGACCGGATGGTATCCCCCAATGGTTAACTTGTACAAACGTATTGGAAGCTGGTCCTGTTACACCACAAATCAAGCTCTCCTCATCTCAGCTCTTTACTAATAGCCTAGACAAGTCACTTTTACAACCTGAAAAACCTAGCCCGATCCCTAGTCATCTACATACTTCATACCAGAAACCTCTCCCTTCTTCTTCAGCTCACATGTCTGCAACTGCACTGCTGCAGAAAGCCGCACAGATAGGCGTGGTCATGAGCAAGTCTTCTCCATCACCTAAACCCCACCAAGCTCATCACATGACTGAAACTGGGTTCAGTCCCACATTATCTGGTTCTTCGTCCACACTTGCAGGTTGTGGTTTCGGCTTGCCCTCACGTGAAGAGATAAGAAGTAGTGGGCTTGCCCATGGGTTGGCGTCTTTTGACAATAAAGCTACATTGTCCTCTGTTGGTATCATGAATCAGATAGCTACTGTAGGATCTGGAACAGGCTCTAATTCTCTTGTCCAGGGAATGATTAGCTCTCATGATCTGTCTGCTACTGCAAGTGGGTTTACTGGGTCACTTTTTGACGTTAATCTCTCAAAGTCAGCAGAGTCTCAGTTTGGCATAGGCGATAATGAACCTAGGGTTGTTGTTCCTGCTACTGGCAGTCGACATGGAGGTGGCAACAATAACTTGACAAGAAACTTCTTGGGTCTTAAAGCATTTCCTCACAAAGATTTTATCAATATTAATCACATAAATTCTCCGTTAGGTAATGGCCAGCAAATGGATCATGATCAAGCATCATGGCAAGGCTAGACATTTCATTAATGATAGGAGTCTCGGCAACGTCTTCTGCAATTGTAATTAGGAAGAAATGTCTCAAAATCTTCCACTGGGAAATAATTCTGCTGCATTCTTAAGCTGCAAGTTAACTTATATGCTCAATTTTTTTTTTTCAGTTTTGGCCTTTAGATTTTATTATGTGTCATTTGGAATCTGTTATCGTCTGCAATAAAATGTTTAGAAACTCCAATGAATCCTAAAATTTGTTGTTGAGGTACATACAAATTGAGAGTAGCTTTATTTTGTTTGGAGGATGAGGAAACATCAGGCAAGCACCGAACAGTTAATTAGAACCATGAAGGGGACCAGATCTTATTTTAAAGACACATGGTGGGGCTTCAGAAGGTTAACGATGATTTTGAATTAAAACCTGATAGACGGACAACCGGGTCATGACTGATGTTAGGGTCTTCGGCATGATTGTTTTTTTTTTACAAGGTAGACAATTACATGTGAACGTTAGGGTGATAAACCCCTGAAAGGTAGTGCTCAAAAGTAGTGACTCCTAATTTAAACTGTGCTGCGAAATTTGCAAGCCAGTCCGCATAACGATTACTTTCCCGATAGATATGCCAAATAACCACAATTCTGTTGCAGTTTACCAATTCATCAATTCTTACTACTAAGGGGTTTAGAGAAGTAACGGGTTCAGAGAAGTAGCGGTTTACCAGTTCATCAACGACTGTTAAGGGTGCGAAGCGGCTTGTGATTCAATTGATGCAATTTAGTTGTCACGTTTATCTTCTTTTCTCAAAGTTCTATGAATTTTGTTTTTTGAAGAAAGGCCTAACTTTTAAGTTAAGGTAGATACATAAAGGGATAATGAATCATAAAGGGATTAACCTTTTGATTTTTTTTGGATTCAGTGTAGCCTTTTGAATTGATTTTTTAAAGTTTTAAAAGGTTTATCTCTTAATTAAAAATATGTTCTTTAACAAAAAAAGAACTTGTGATCCTTACTCTTACAATTGTTTTTCTTTGCTTTGCTTGAACTAATAAGAGACATTCATCTACTTATTGAAGATTGAAGATATCTACAACATAATTTGAAAATATTTGTTTACGTATTTTAAAATAGTTATTTGTTATAAGTTATTATGTATCTATTATCTAATAAGTAAGCATGTTACTAAGTTGTCCATAGATTATTTTTTAAATATCGATTTATTGTTTTCTTAGGAGAAGAGAAGAAGAGTTAAAACAAAAGGAATAAGAAAGAAGATTATCCTTATTGAAGTGTTGAATCATTTTAGCAATACATCTGTTTGGTGTGTATTATATATTGTTATATAAATATTTTACCAATTTGAATACAAATAATTATATATCTAAGTACATAACTGACTTCAAACAAGAAATGCCTTGGTTTCAGGTCGCTAGCTTGACTCCATGTTTCCTCCTCAAATGACAAAATTGTAATTTTTAGGTGTCACATGCTGCTGCTCTACGTGAGGTTCTTTGGGATAGGGTCTCCGTTGATGATCCGTCATATTCAGCATCTTTCCTATCTTCTGATTTTCAATCCTGACTAAGTCCATATACTCTGGAAAGATCTCAAATGTCTCTTCGCATTTTTCTTCCTCATTTAATTCCTCTAGTCTATTATATAAAGGTGAAGAGCTAGTCCCAACAAAAATCATAAACTTAGTATTCACCTTTAAGCTAAATGATATGTCTTTTTCTAGTTCGAGCTCTTCCTCAACTTCTTCTTCACATGAATTCCTTGAGTATTGCTCTTAAAATTCTCAAGCTCATCATCACTCTGTAAGGTTTCCGCACTAACGTCTATTGGGTATACCTCAAGTTGATATGGTTGCTCCTCTTTCATTTTTGATTCTAGGTAGTCTATCCTCGCTTCCATTTCACCCATTTGGCTTAACAAGTTCTAGATTCTAGACATTATATGCCTTATTTCCCGCTGAAACTATTGTAACTGCTGTTGTATGCTTTGTTGAAATTAGAGAATATTAGCAATCATAACATTCATCAATTCTTTCAGAGATATACTTGAGTTGTGACAAGAAGCTTTTGGTCCACATGGGAATTGTTATGTATCCTGCAAACTATCATATAAGTAATTATGATGGTTATCCCATCCATAACCAAAGTTTGGTTGATTAATCCAACCTTGGTTATAAGATTGAGAATAAGAGTTATAAAAGAAATTACTTCTATCCATGTCAGTTTTTTTTCACATAAACACCAAACAAAAAGAGAAAAGATCAAGAAATAACTAAAAAATATTACGAACAAATATATACAAAATACCAATTAAAATCACAAATAAAAACTAAAACACCACACTCCTCAGTTGTTGGGAAATCAGGTTGAGATCTTATCCTGACCGCAACGGAATAATAAAAAAAATTCATGACTTTTGATTTCCTGAAAACCAAAATCTATTTAATTCTATAAAATTATTAACATGAATCATAATAAAGCGAAAATTTAATTCGTATTTTATTTCAAAGCTTGATCTTTATCTTGTTGCATCCCTCAAACCGTTTCCAAAACCGATCCGTCTCAACTACCACAGCTGTATAAGTGTCCGGCCTCTAACGGTATCCACAAAATAGGTTGAGAGAACTTTGGAACTCTTACAAAGAGGGTTAAGCATGAAGTGCTAGCTCCATAGAGCTCAAGCCTATTTATAATAAGCTTTGGGCGTTTTAGTAATTTAATTAAAATTAAATCTTAATTTCAATTAAATTTTAATTAGAGTTACAAATAACTTTAATTAAATACCAATTATGCTCATATAAGATTCAATATCTCATATTGATCATTATTTATTAAATATCTCATATTTAATCATAAAGTTTCTTAAACTTTACAATCAAGACTTTGCTCTCTTCAGTCTATTCTATATGTGAGATCCATTAGGTTCCCAAATATGTTGGTAATGATTATAAAATCTAATTTTAATTCATAATTAAAATTAGATAAATTAAAACTTCTTTTAATTTATCTTTAATTCT